>VTPC01001452.1:10711-88524 GCA_011009095.1 Ignelater luminosus | reverse complement strand
AGTTTTACTTTGATATTAAGTTTGTATTTAATTTAGAATTAATTATTCTCTTGCTTTATTTTTTGAATTTATTGATTTTTCTTTTATTAAATGTATACAGTAAATTGCCATTTAATAGAGTATCTACTTTATTTCAATTTATTGTAATATTATTTTTTAATTTATTAATAATTATACATTTTCATAACAGCGTCCGAGTTTCACTTTGAGCAACTGTATGTTAATTTCTCATAGTAAATACTTGAACTAATATACCAAGATATTAAAGACATCAGAATCCCAAAATTTGTCTTTTTTGTAGATACGACACGTGTTGTTAGGAAGGTAGTATTATTATATGTATAATAAAGCTTAATTATTAAGGAACGTTACTACTTTAGCAGCATAAACTTACATTTTTAATTTAGTTCTGTTTAAATATTCACTATACATAAATTAATCTTACATAAGATATAAAACTCACTGGGGATACATAAAACCAACATTTTAGTGTTCCAAAATTTAGGTATCTGAAAAGACTATGTCCCCAGATTCCTTTAATAAAATATACATACATATACGCAAATAACAAAGTTATATATTTATAAAAACTAATAGAGTGTACATTTTCCTTCTAACACTGCATACACGTAATTTTTCAAAAGTGGTTAGAAAGTTTCAATAGTAAAGCCTCATCTTCAAAATGTCAAAAACTTATGGTAATATTAACAAGTATACACCACGATTTATTTATTTAAATTTTACCCAGTGTCCCGAACACCACACAAAGATTCTTAACATAAAGCTGTAGTTTTATAAAAATGTGTAAAATATGTATAAAAATTCCATTTTCTATTGTTTGGCACATTGGTTTGGAAACATTTTTAAACAATTCCTCCACAATAAAATCACCATCTTTATTAATTTAACAATTATTGTAACCATTTTTTGAATAAAATTACTTAAAGAGATTGATTTTATTTAGAGCAATCTGCAACAATAGTTGATTACTCACAGTAAAAATAAAGTAGGCTGCAATTAGTACATTATGTAGGTAGGCAAGTGTGGTAACTAAGACACAACTCAGGCTGTTTTAGCGCCAGGTACAGCGACAATGCAGGTACAATGATGGATCGAAGATATCTCAGAATCTGTAAAATAATTGTTTATTGTTTAGCATTTTTTAGAATTGGTATTCAAAGTATAATTACAAGCAAATGCATTTTTTGTGCTGCGATAACCGAACATTGCATTATCAACTTGGCATCCTTGAACTGTAATTAATAAAAATAAATGTAGAGCACCAAAACCTATACTGTAAATCTAAACCAAACTGATCTTGTAAAGTCAATTATTTTTTAACAAGTATGTTCCCAATGTTATAGCTTAATTCGGTTAAAATGATGATTAGCATACTTGTGACATTTCAGGTCGGAATTCAAAAATCAACCCCCACTAACAATGACGCGTATTGGTAGGCGGGCCATGCGGACGACGACGTACGAAATGATCCACGAGCAATGTGGCTTTTACTCATTCTCGAACAAATCAAATCACATAACGTCAACTGAATTAAAAAAACAAATAAAATAACAATAATATATTTATATTAATTAACACAAAAAAAAACTAAAAATGTAATTAGATTCTGCAGAAAGATAAATAAATAATAGTAGTAGTATAATTCAACAAAGCTAACCAAAATAAAATAATTATATTTGATGTATTTGCCTTTTATACCATCTGTAACCCCTCCGTTGCAATAACTGCATGCGCGAAACTGGTGGGAAAGTAGTGGGAGGTAAAAACCTAAAATGTCACAAGTATGATGATTAGGGTTAGTTTTTATATTATATCAAACACTTACAGATATACATTTAGTGTTTACATTTAATAAGTTAACATTAATAAATCAAGAACCAACGGGTGCATTCAGTCAGTTTCAGGGCTTGCACTAAGTATTGCTGAGCTCAGTGGTGTGTTGAACACTCCAATTAGAATTGAGCACTCAATCTAGCAACAACAAAATACACCAAGACGCTGCAGAGAGTGGGGATAGATATTCACTTCAAATTTAAACTGTCAATTTGTTTTTTAGTTTTTATTTCACATTTTTAAAATAAATAAAAATATTTACATATTGTTCTACATTAAAAACATTTTTTCAAAAATATTATCAAATTACCTTTAAAGTAATGTTTAGAAAATTGAAGCCAAATCAAAAAATGTTTCAGATAAAAGTTGTTTGTTTTTTGATGCAGAATATTTTGTAAAGATATGTTTCCATTTAAAAAGAAAAATTGGCCATGATTCACTTTTATTTAAAGCATTTGCTTTAGAAATGCATTATTTTTGAGATATTCCACTATCTCAATTTAGAAAATTCATCCTGTATACCACACATCAGATGTTAAAATCAAATAAAAACTAAAGTTTGTAATATTTTAATTAATAAAGATTATTGTTATTGTTATTTCAAACTAACATGTCCATTTAGCAATGTGCATATGTGTTGGAATAAAATGCTGTTAACCAGTATAAGTGTTAAGTACGGCGGTGAATTACTAGTGGCCAGCACTAGAAATGGCTAAATGCATCCACCATAATATTTGTTACACTTATAATTTGTTTTTTCTTAAGTAGAAACAATTTCATAAGCAGCACAAAAAATGATGTAGTATATTATTTGGCCTGAAAATCGCATAGTATATGAATTTGAATGCATCATGAGACCTTGGTCTCACATTACATGGGCATAATTTTCAGCATTTAGAGTGTAAAATACTATTACAAATAGAACGAATACTTCTTAAGATATAATTTTTATACATTACATCAAAAAATTATCACAAAAATATTTTTAAAGAAATAGAAATTATTCTCATTATCATTCGTAACTGTTCATCACAATACTGCTCGTCAATAATGAAAACTAAAAGACTTGTCAAAATGTGTATGACAAATTAAATGTCAATAAGCTTTATGTAGTATTATTTTTGTTATTAACAATATTTAGATTAAATTTATTAATAAACACTATGAATAGTAGTAAACCAAATTGTTTTGAAGAATCTACAATAGAGAATCCTTTTGCTGATCCTGCTATTCAACAAATTACCCAAAATACAAGCACACAGATACATATTGAAGAATATAATCCCTTTAACAATGAACACCAAAAATGGATAGCTTATAATCAAGTGAATTCTCAACCTGCTATAATGCAAGTAACACAAGATCCTCCTGTGCAGCAAACACAACCTCAAACTAAACCATTACTCAGCACAACCGAATTACAAAGAAAACAAGAAGAATTGCAAAAAAAAGAAGAAGAGTTAGCAAGGAGAGAAGAGGAGATGCGACAAAACACATATAATGTAAGACATAATAATTGGCCTCCCTTACCAAATGGTTGCTGTTTTCAGCCATGCTTCTATCAAGATATTCAAGTTGATATACCATTAGAATTTCAGAAGATTGTTCGTCATTTATATTATTTATGGATTTTTCACATTACTATCATGCTATTTAACATTCTTGGAGGCATAATTATAGGTGACCTAACCATAATTGGGATGGGAATTTTTTATGCAATATTGTTTACACCGTCCTCATATCTATGTTGGTTTCGTCCAGCTTATAAGGCTTTTCGTTCTGACTCTTCATTTAATTTTATGGTATTTTTTTTTATATTCTTCTTTCAGTTTATTGTAACCATTATACAAGCAATAGGATTACCTAGTTCAGGTACAATTGGAATCGTAACTGCTCTAAATAAATTTAAAGAAAGTAATAGCGCCACAGGAATTCTAACTGCCACCTTTGAATTACTAATTGCAGTTGGATTCTGCTGTGCTGCAGCAGCCGATTTGTCATTTATTTCTAAAATCCATCGTATGTATCATAGTTCTGGAGCTAGTTTAGCAAAGGCACAAGCTGAATTTACAAGTGAATTTTTAAGAAATCAGCATATTCGCAGTGCTGCATCCAATTTAGCTAATGCTGCTGTTCAATCTCAAACTAATTCAAATACAGTTAATAATAGTTGACATCGATCTTTATCCTTTATACAGTACTATAATTTTATTGTATTTCACAGTTCTAACAATGTCTATGATTTTTCTCTATACAATTGAATTGTAAAGAAACAAGCCCAAGCATAAGCTCTACAAGTAAAAAATGTAAACTTAGACTGGAAATTCTCCCTTATAAGACTTTATTCTAATCTTGTGAATTATAACTCTATAAATGTATTAGCATTCCTCATGTTAAATTAAATTAAATAAAATATCTTGAAGATATATCTATTTTTTTTATCATAAATAGCTTATACTTTTTCAATACTTAATTTATTAATCTATATATGTATTTTTTTTAATAAACTCGTTACAAATGTGCAATGTTTTTAAAATTGAGTAGGGAAATTTCGAGGCTTATTAAACATGTTTTTTAATTTTAATACTAATATAGTAGTAATATAATAAATAATAGTCTAGCAGACTAACCATCAATTTAATTCTAATAAATCTTATGTTACAGTTTAATTACCAAAGTTCGCCCAATGGTGTCTTACAGTTTTTCTTTAATTGTTGCACTATTCATGCACTATGCTCTGCTTTTATCACTGTCACATGACTAGCTCAAATGATTTAGTTCTCTTAAGTCTATGCATATAGTTGCCATTGTCTTAAGAGGTTGATCATCTCTATGTTATCGTAGTTATGTAGTCTTGCTTCATATATATATATATATATACAGTGTGGGGATCTTGCAAACAGTAAGAGATACAGGATCGGTTAAATAGGATGAAAGTTGGCTGTTTATAGGACGTTTTTGTTGGCGTTTGCAAAATCTAGATATCTTGGCTAGTTTCAGATATTTAAAAAAAATATATATTTCTCGATTTTCGTTATTTTTTCTTTTACTTATTTGAAGAGATATCAGAAAACTAAAACCACTTTTCCATTGCCACTTTTTGTTCTCTATTAAAATACGCTAACAAAATTCCTGTACGTTTGGTTTCAAGTAACCATCATCAACCTCATTTTTCTAAATAGGCAGAAAAACAATTGAAAATTGTTTTAGATAGCTCTTGTTGTCACGATTCTAATGATATAAACATGATAGGGTTATTTTGATTTCTTATGCTATAAATTAATGCATTCTGCAGTACCCTGGCCTGCACGATCACCTGATCTAATGCTGTTAGATTTCTTTCCTCTGGGGTTATGTCAAGAATCATGTGCTCAACCAAAATTTTGAAGATGAACAGCAATTATTACAGTTGGTCACAGCAGCGTTCAGCACAAGAAAATCAAAACCAAAATAACCCTATCATGTTTACATCATTAGAATCGTGACAACAAGAGCTGTTAAAAACAATTTTCAATTGTTTTTCCACTTGTTTAAAAAAATGAGGTTGATGATGGTTACTGGAAACCGAAACGTTATACAGGAATTTTGTTAGCATATTTTAATAGAGAACAAAAAGTGGCAATAGAAAAGTGGTTTTAGTTTTCTGATATCTCTTCAAATAACAGAAAGAAAAAATAACAATTGAAAATCGAGAAATCTACTTTTTTTTAAATATCTCTGAAACTATCCGATGTATTTAGATTTTGCAAACGCCAACAAAAAGGTCCTATAAATAGCCAACTTTCATCCCATTTAACCGATGCTGCATCTCTTACCGTTTCCAAGATCCCCATGCTGTGCAGCACTTTCTGGATTGTTGATAATTCTATGTACCTACTCTATAGTTGAATGCTTACATCTAAATCCAGTTTGGTAATTTGATATTAATTGTTTATTCTCTTTGATGGTTTTGAGCCTTTTTATAAAAAGTTTCTGAAACAATCTTCAAACAATTGGTAATACTCATATTGACCTGTATGATTTAGCTTCACTTGGAAATCCTCTGGGTTTGGGTAGTATAATGACTTCTGCTACATTCCAAATTATGTTTGTGTTGATTTCTGATGCAACTTCTTTAGGTATCACTAACGCAATTTTTTTCACTTTCTTGATTGTCAATATCCAAAAGTGTACTGGAGCTTTGACTTTAATTTGGTTTAAAGGTTTCTTCAAGATGATTAGCAAAGAAACCTGCATTTTCCTGATTGTCTTTTGCTCGGCTACCTTTAGGTTGTCTTACAGATGGGCATTATATGACTGATCTTTTGCATTTTTTAATTGCTTTTGTTTGATTTATCCACATTCTAAATCTTAGGTGTTTTTAATATGCTCAAGTTGCTCCTTGGTTTGTAACAGAACGTTTAGATTAATTTTGTTTTGTAGTTCTATTTAAAAACTTGGCCAATCAGTTGATCTATTGGTTAATGTAAATTTAGCTTCTTTCATGATTATTTTCTCACTCAGCATAGATGGTAGGAGATTTGGTTATACTTTTCTAGTTATGAATAGATCTAATAGTCTGGAATTTTGTTGATGTCTGTAAGTTGTATGCAGGTTTCACCGTGGATTAGATATTACATCCAGTTTCCCTAATTGCTTTAGACAATTCTTTGTCTTTAGTGGCAATGATTCTTGAATCCCATGCTACGTTTTTAACATTAAAATCACCTCCAAGAACAAATCTCTCGCTGATGTGTTGCAGGAAACTTTTGTAATGATCTTTCCTAAGGCAGACAGAATAGGGTTCCTACTAGAAATTTCTGTTTCATAGATTTGATTTCCACTACAGTTAATTCTTAATTGTATTTCATCACTTTGAAATGCTCACTCATCATAATGATTAACACTGCTTTTAATAATAACAACACTTCCACTTTCAGCTTGGTTACTCAGGTGTATTATGTGATAAGCATTATAGTTTCCAATTTTTAGATAAGAATGGTTAGTCATGTGTATCTCCAATATAAGACACACATCAATATTTTGTGTCAACAAATATCTGTAATTCCTGAATACAATTTAAAACACTGTTGGCATTCCAAGCAACTATTCATACATTGTCTTTGTCCATAATTAGTTTTGTGAACGTCCACTTCATGATTTCTATTTTTCAACCAGGTCATTTTTGCTGAGAGGTTGTTCAAGACTTTTTCATTGATTGCATCATTTGCATAGAAGTAAGCTTTGTTTCAGGCTCTTTTGTTGATCTTTGACTTTCACCCATTCCTTTAACTGTGTTGCTATACAGCATTCACAATGTTTCTGGGTCATATATGGCTGTGGAAGAATGTATTGTAAACCGGGCTGTTTATCTATTAACTAGATGCTTAATGTGCTTTAAGGTTATGATTTATAACCTCATGCTGTTGTCTTGAATTTTGTAACTATGTAAATATAAGGAAAACTTGATTTCTTTTTAACAAAACAAAACTAATCGGTACTAAACATTTATGCAAAATGTTTTATCGTGCAACAGCGCCAAATGCAGCCGCAGGTACAACATTTTCAAAAAGAAAAAAAGAAAACACTTCCAACCTAACAAAATAAAAGCATGGCCTGTTATAACCCAGAAACATCATGAACAGAGTATATATGACCATGTATGTGGTCGGATTGGATTGTAAACTTTCTTGGTTGCAGTGCTTGTGCCTTTTTTGGAGCTCTTTGCAACTTCCTTTCCACAATTATCATTCTGGTTTTATTGCTGTTGGTTTTGTACAATTAGCTGTAAGATGATTTTTCTGCACATTTAACCCAATATGGCTCTTTTGCACAAAATTTCGAGGTGTGTCTGTATCTCTGACATCTCTTACATTATAGTATTAATTTATTACTTCTCGGTGCTTCTACTATAATTTTTATATTGCACAAACATTCTATTTTGAAATTTTTTTTAATATCTTCATCATGGTTAAATGTTAACAATAATGGCAGTGGCATAATCTTCACTTTTCCATTATTGTCAGTAGTTTTTTTTGTATTTATTTAGTACTTCCATAATTTAAAATCCTTGCAATCGTGCAATTGTTTTCTTTAATTCCTGATTTTTTTTTTATATTTCTTGAGTTTAAGTTTTTAGTGCTTCAAATTCCCTTAATACATTTTTGATTGTAATTTGCAATGGATCGAGGTTTCCATTATATATCAATGTTTGCCTATAATTTATTTCATTGCTTGCTGACATTTTCTGTTTTTAACACATAAGTTCTTAGTTGTGCTGGGTGCTCATTCTTATCAACTCAGTTGCTGTGGCGATAGCGCTTGCATATTCGAATTCATGTTCATGTTAGTGGGTCATCACTCATCATACACAATTGTGACTGCTTTTTCAACTGTTTGTCACTTTTTCACTTTTCACACTGTAAACACTTGACACTTCAGCAGAGTGTAGGAAAACACAACTTTGCTCGTTGGAGGTCAAACAATAAAATAATAGTCCAAAGTACATTTACAGAGAAGATTTACATTATGTAGACAAACACACATGATTATCCATAGCCATATGATCATATCATCACCAAAAGAGCTTTTCCATTATTGATTGTCAATAACCACATACATTTGTATGCTGTAAGCTTTTGTGAAATCAATTGTTTTGAAAAGAAAAGAAGAAGAAAGACGTTTTAAAATTTAATCAACTTGGTATCACTTTAATTTATGAAATCCTTTCAATGTATCCGAGACAGCAGACCATAAATATTAGAAGTACAAGTTATTCTAGGAAAGCTAAGAATGGGTAAAATTGCAAAGTAATGAGGATACATTTCCAACTGTAAAATTTGTCCTTATTTGAAGGTCAATATTTATGTTAATGTTTTCTGAATAAATCATTACTCAATTTATATCATTATTATATATACAGACAAACTTCAATAACTCAAACCATGATAAGACAAAGACTTTGATTACTCGAAGTAACAAAAGATTACAGAAAAAGACTCCATATATGTCTATGTAAAAATAACTTGGTTACTCGAATTTCTCAATATCTCAAATGAATCCAGCTAAAACGTTTAATGCCTAAAACATAATGTCACATGAAATAGATTAACTTTGATATTAGAAAAGCCATAAGAGCAATCAAAGCAATAATTATACTTAATATAAGTGTGTGTGCATAATTGTCATAATAACCAAACTCGACACTGACCTGTCACTTACTAAATGGTGAAGGCCATGCCCTTCTCACATAATAAAGTCAGGGAAAAATAGGCAACGGAGGATCAAATTTTACCAAGTTGCAATATAGCAGTAATAAAAAGTGTAAATGGCATACCCAAGCCTTTAATGTTGTATTTGTGTGTTTCTGGGCAACATTTAAAATAAAATGTAATAAATCAAATTTTCTTCCCGTTCCCTTCAAGTTCGAGTTATCAAAGTTCTGCTGTACTTTCATTATTGTTATATTTAAGATTAGTTGAAACTATTGATTTCATTAAATTTTAAACAGATCTCCCACAATTTAAAAATATACTAACCTGCCTACACACTATTTTCTTTAATAGGACTGTCGTTTTCAATTCGTATACCCTGTGAGGAGTTTTGATATCTTCGTAACATCATTACTCTTTCCATTACACAGGATGCTGATAAACGTGCTTCCGCATCATGATCCCAACATTCTTCCATGGTATCACAGATTCCTACTAATCCCTGTAACAAGAATTTAAAAAATCCATGTCTTTTTATACACAATAGTGTACACAAAAGTTCATAAATAATTCATAAATTTAACAGTTAACAGTCTGCTTTAGTTACTGCATACAGGGTATAAATAAATAACACCAACAGACTGAAGCAGTGAATTTCTAGTGACTATAGAAGTATTTTTCAAATAGAATGTATGGCCGGTTTGACTTCAAAGTTGCATGCAGACATGTTAACTTTCAAGTACATTGTTGATATTGTTTGTTAAAATATCAGAAATTATTATTAAAAGGTGTTGCAGGGCATTGCCTTTAAGATATTCTAAACTTACTTACAATTATACAACAGAGTGTACTCTGTAATTAAAATACATCTCATTTGAAAAAACAGAAAGAGGATCTTGTGAATACATGTGTACTCCAATGCCCAAAAGTTAGCATTTCTGCATGCAATTTTTCCAGCTGATAACTCAGTAATTAAGATGAATCGACCATAAAATCCATTTGAAAAGATACTTGACTAGTAGCCAGAAAAGGAAATATATGTCTTAAATACATTAAATACAGAGATTTTTAAAGTACAACTTAAGCAGCGACAGCCCATAACCTAACTTCAGGATAGGCTGGGATCATGTGTTTTGTTTAAATTGTCATAATTGTCAAATTATAAAGAAATTAACCAATAAGGCAGTCACGCGCCGCCGCAGAACTTATGGTATAGTGTAGATTCAATTCTGTATTTGATAATTTAATACCAATTAATACTACATAAATCAACTTAAAAAAATAATTACAGGATGATTTCTCCAAGTTTCTGGTATAGTTGGTCGCACTTTCCTCTGAACTACAGATTCTTGCATATCCTCTAATGAAGGATGTTGACCAACTTCTTCTTCAAATGGTAATCTGTACTCTGGTATAGGTCCATCTTGTGCTGTACAACGTGATACGAGTTCCCACAGAACTAGGCCGCAAGCATACATATCTATGCGTAAGAATGCATCAGGTGTAAAACTAATTGCTCCTTCAAGTACTTCTGGAGCCATGTAACTAGAAAAAATAACTTGCTATGATGAAAAGTAACACACTTTAAGTTATTAAACTTACCGTCTAGTTCCCACCTGTCCGTGTGTATCGCCACATGATTTTCCTGGGTAAAAAATTATAGCAAGACCAAAATCGGCAATACAAGCTGTCATATCACTTTTGAGCAAAACATTTTTACTTTTGAAATCACGATGCGCAATGGCTGGTTTGACAAGTTGGTCAGCATTTTTGCCAGGTACATCTTCATGCAAATGCATTAGACCTATTACAAAATTAAAAAAACACATATAACACTTTCTGCTAACAATTAAAAAACTTTAGTTTTATAGACTGAATTTTGCAGTCTCATAATAATAATATAAAATGTGAGTGAATAAATTAGTTCTTCAAAATAATGAAAACCAATTAATTGCAAAAGATAGGGAAATATTTGACTTATTATTAGTTTCCTTGTTACATTTTTTGGAGTTTGCTGTTAAATTTAACTTGATACCAAAATTTCCAATCTAGCTGTTACAAGTAATACCAGATCAATAGTGCATTTCAGTTAAATTCATACAGACTCTTTAAGTGGCAATAAACACTCTTTTATATCCTATTATAAAACCCCTGTAATCCCTTCAAAGTGGTTGTAGGAACATTTGCTACACAGAATTTTCCAGGGGTGTATTAGAAGTATACGTATTTTTGTAACATTATGCATCACAAATAAAGCATGTTTTATTTTGTATTATTTGATTTTCTAAATTTGTTAGTACTGATCTTGATTAAATGAGATAATGTAATGTAATAAAGTAAATTTTCTGAAGTAACGAAATTATAAAGAGGAATAATTAAGCTAATAGTAAGATATAATTTTCAGTCTCTATGCTAGACTTATTTTTATTTTAGTGGCATTTAATGTTAATAATTAGAAAATGAAATAAATGAGATCTTATTGTATAAAAATACAAAATGAGGTGATCTCTGTTATGTAAAATAGAAACATTTTAATAACAGATTTTAAAACTAACAAGTATATTTCTGATTTATAAAAGCTTGGACTAACTGCCGTTTTATTCTAATAATTATTTTAAATATTTATCGTGTTAATATATCTATTTAACATAAGGAGAGCACAAATAATATTTATTTTACATCAATTGAATTCATGGTTTATAAGTAATTCTATACTTTTAAAAAGAGGAAAATCTTCATATATTAGATTTCATAACAAATAGAAAATATGTAATAATATAGATGTCACAATTAATAACTTGGCTATACATTAATAATTTATAACTGGAGCAAATTAAATAAACAATAAGCAATATGTATTTATAGATATGAAGAATACTGTTTTCACAATATTATAAAGAAATCAATAATGAAATTACACAAATTTATTCACTTATGTTTTCATAATCACTGTCATCACTGTCGTCACCACTTGTTATCTGAATTACAACAGGCGGATGCTTTTGATGAATTTTCATATATTCTGCTTCAATCTTCATAACATGTTCAACAGAATTCTTCCAGTTACATGGGGTAATGTTTTTAATCTCGGTTTTGATTAGGTCAATGGTTTGTTCCATAAATTTAGGGAAACGATTATTTTTTCTGATGTTGTTCTTTAGCTGACCCCATATCAGCTCAATCGGATTAAAAATGCAAAGATATGGAGGTAAATGCAAAAGTGTATGCTCTTGTGATTCCGCTAAGTGGTCTATAACATACTGTTTGCTAAATTGTTTAGTTCAAAGCACTTTGAGAAGTTGTTTCTTGGTATAACTTTCTTCAAAGTAAATATTTTGCTCGTACACGAATTCCATCAGTTCTGCTTTTGTACTGTTGGCATTCGGTATTTTATTCAGTTGTCTTGAGTGGTAGCTGGCATTATCTAATACAATCACGCTATTTGGTGGAAGAGAAGGTAGAAGAGATTTTTCAAACCATTCTTCAAACAATTGCGCAGTCATATCCTGGTGGTAGTCCAAATTGCATTTTGATATGTTGTTCCTGGATAACAGTACATCTCCAACCCATCCGTTTTCTGATCCGACATGTAAAATAATTATCCTTTTACCCCTTGATGGTGGAACGTTTAATGCGCAATGGTTTGAAGAATCGGTCCATCCTTGCCTTGTAACATCATGCGTATCATACCAAGTCTCGTCTACATTACAAATAAACCTATTAAGCCGCCTATATTCCTCAATGGCTCTAAGGTATTTGCACCTCCACTCTTGTATTCTTTGCAACTCCATTATTACCAACCTCTTGTTTAATTTTTTAAATCGAAATCCGTTCTTCTTTAAACATCGGTATAAACTAGTTTTGGAACAGTTTATTTCACTATCACCTTTTTTCAATTTTTGCAGCAATGACTCTAAGGTAGGAACACAGTCTTCAGCATGCATTTTATATATTGTGCGACGAATAAATTCAATTTGATTGTCTGCGATTGTTTTGGAAGTTCCTGCATTACTTCGAGTTTTTTGCTGTTTCCAAAGTGCTTTCTTCCCTTGCACTACAATATCTTGCACAGATGATTTTGGTACTTTTGTTAAAATGGATGTTCTTCGAATCAGATCACTTGGATCGCCTTCATCCCTAAGTGTGCGATATACGTTGTAGACAATCTGTTTTGCATCTTCATGCAAATGAATTTTAACTTGTTTAGTCATTGCAGTTGACACATCATTCGAATTACTATTTTCCGCATTTGCATTATCTGTAGCACTTGTGTTGTTTTCCCACGGATGGAACATATTTCAAGACGATATTGATGGTTTGTCGGACAAGCTACGACTGAACAATTTATTTACAACATGCATCTTAAAAAGGATAATAAAACAAAACTGAGAATACTTAAATAGTTTCGGTTTTACAGGTGTTGAATATTTTGCCAGATTAAAAATGTACCTTTAAAAGCAATGTCAACTTTTATGGCGGACGGTTCGATGCTAATTCATCGGCAAAGCTCTGTGAATGATCTTTCTAATCTTATCTTATGTCGTTTCCTTTCAAACCTATTTAAAAAAGTATAAGTACAGACCATAACAGTAGGTTGTTGTGGTAGTGAAATTTTAAATTTACAACCACTTGTAAAACCAATTGACCATATTAAGCATTGCCTGAAGCGTACGGTACAACTTGGAATGAACTTTACTAAAATTAACAGGTGCAAATTTCTCCCAAGTATTTTATAAAGCAATTCAAGTAAATAATGACTTTCCTTTAGAAGATAATTGAAATGTAAAAATACAATACATTCGAATACTTTTATCTCATGCTATACATAAACATCAGCTACCTAAAGTATATTCAAATCCAACATGCACCGCTTGTTGGTAAACAACAACGCATGATAGCCGCGTGGTCAGCTTGTGATTGCTTGAAATCTGCCCCTCTATTGGTCGGACGAAAATAACACGCTGCATGAAGACCTGATGCAGGGATGCACTTTAATGGGGATGTTTTTACAGGGTCGGAATTAGTTTACTGGTAAATTTCTTCACTAACGTTAACTGTTAGCGTATTGATTTTGTTTTACTGTGAAAAAAGTTATAGTGAATATTGTGGCTTTCTTTTTATAATTATTTTTTATTTATATATAGTGTTAGTATAGTGAATATTGTGAATTTTTTTTTATTGTTTGTTTGTATATAGTGTTGGTATAGTAAATAATTTGACTTTTATTTGTTGGAAATTAATTCGTAATTGAGTTGGTAAGTATTTTGTTTCTTTTGCAATATATGAAGCTTAAGAGCAATTATTTTTAAATAATCAGGCCATTCGAGATGTCCAGCACCGATACAGCTGACGAGATCGTGGAAATTGGTTTAAGCCCTCCTAAAAAAAGGGCAAAAAAACGACACTTCGACGCTAGTACAAAGGAAATGATTCTTAATATTTATAAGTGTGAGGTAAATGAGAAACCTGGTTCAACAGTAAACGATGTAGCTATAAAAGTGGCAAATAAATCCGGCGTGTGTAGGCGAAGTGTTTTTAATATAATTAAAGAATATAAGAATACCCACTCGTTTTCTAAACCAAGAACCAACGAGAATCGAAAAAACACCGTTGACTCTGTGGGCGATGTTGATAGGAACGCCATATGAAGGAAAGTACATCAGTTTTTCTTTAGAAATGAGCTTCCTACTGTGGATATAGTGTTGAAGGAAGTGAACGACGATCCTCTTTTACCCAGCTTCAAAAGGACAACCTTTTATAAATTACTTAAAAAACTTAACTTTAGATTTCAAAAACGGGGCAGAAATAGTATGCTGATGGATAAGGACGAAATTGTTATTTGGAGGAGAGAGTATTTAAAGAAAATTAAGTTCTTTCGAAATGAAAATCAAAAGATTTATTATCTTGATGAGACGTGGGTGAATGCTGGCCACACAAAATCCAAAATTTGGGCGGATAATTCTGTTCCATCATCAAAGCAAGCATTTTTGGATGGTCTCTCCACTGGACTAAAAAATCCTTCAGGTAAATACTGACCAGATTTTTATAATTCTTATTCAACAAATTTTTAATTTAAAAGTACCTAAAATTAAGAGTTTAATCAGCATGTTAAAATTCATTTACTTTTTATTGAAAAATTACCATAATTCTTAATTTTTAAAAATGTCGTCAAAACTAGCGATTTTTGGATTTACAGGTAAAGGCAAGAGACTTATTATATGTCACATTGGTAGCGAAGACGGCTTTGTTCCCGATGCCTTATAGGCTTTTGAGTCTAAAAAGTCTGGAGATTATCATGAAGAGATGGTTGGCAAATCATTTGAAAATTGGTATTCAAATATTTTGCCCAGGCTAGAAGAAAATTCGGTAATTGTCCTAGATAATGCACCGTACCATTCAAGAAAAATGGAAAAAATTCCAACATCTGGATGGAAAAAATCAGACATCCAGGACTGGTTACGTTCAAACCAAATCAAGTTCGATGATTGTTTACTCAAAGTAGAACTTTTAGCCATTGTCAATGAACATAAAAAAATTATTGATAAAATGGCTAAAAGTCAAAACAAAATAGTATTGAGGCTTCCACCATACCACTGTGAGCTAAATCCAATAGAACTAATTTGGGCTGATATGAAGAACTACGTTGCAGAAAAAAACACCACATTTAAATTTCAAGATATGAAAACTATTTTTTTCGAAGCAGTAGGAACAATTACCGCACAAAAATGGAAAAATTGCATACAACACGTGCAAAATAATATAGAGCAAAAAATGTGGGACCTAGACAACATAATCGAAATCCATGTTAAACCACTTATAATAAATGTTGGTGAAGATAGCAGTACATCAGAGTGGGATGACGAATCAGAGTAATTATTTTAAGCTATAGTTTTGTAAATATAGTATGTTTTATTTATTTATTATGTAAAAATGTCAAATATGATGCAAATATAAAAAAGACTCCACATGTATGGAATAATAATTATTCTACAGGCTTTGTTTCTACTCTGCCAAAAAAAATAATAATTAATAAAATAATGGAGATTACATGTATTATTTATACATAGAAATTTTTATTTAGCATTTGATATGTATTGACTTCTTTTTATAGACCTTTTTTTCAGAAATAGCTTAAAAAATATTAAAATTTCTAGCAGATTAAAAAAAAACATACAAAATGCGGTCCTGATTCACTCTATACCTCGACTTGACAAATGTTTGTTGTGATCACTTGCCTAGCGCGTGTTCCAGTGCATGTCGGATTTGAATATACTATAGTTACTTTCAAGACTGTGCATGGCACTGATGCAAATACATTATTTTCTTTTAACCAATAACGTAAGAAAGGTAGCTGAAATAACCACTTGATGCTTATATATTTTTGTTTGAACATATGTAACAATAAATGCTTATTCAATATTCTTTTTCTCTATAAATGTTAACAATTTTGTAAAATAAAAAAATACTATTTAATTTTTTTTTTGAATACTCTTCAATTCCACAAAAAAAATGACATAAGTACTCCAATTCCAGAAAAAGTCTTTTTGGTTCAGCTTTTACAAAAGAACTTCAAGAATTGTTACATTCTTTCAAACATAATAAATGACAAAGAAATTTAATGGGCGATATGAATAAAGTGTAGTAAATGCTTATACTTCAATTAATAAAGGATCAAAGATATGTTTTCTAATTGGCAAAAATGAGATAGACATATAGTAAAAAGCATTTACTCCACTTTATTCATATGGCCCAATTGTCATTGAAATACTGCTTATACTTTACCTGTAGTCATGCTTTCTGCAATACGGCAAAGCTCAGACCATGTAAGTGTATGTGCTTTTAGGAAGTCACATAAGGAACCACGTTCATGATATTCACTAATAAGCCAAAATTCTGCTTGCAAATTATCGCCCCTCTTTTCTACTCCTATGAACCGTAATATATTAGGATGGTTCATGTGTGGTAACTTGTATATTTCTTGTTCTAATAGCCATGATTGTTTATCCTGTAATGAAATGAATCAATTTAATTATTAATATATCAATTGTGAAGTTCTAGTAAAATAAATTCTGTTTGATAAATTAAGAAAATACAATATTTGAATAGTAAATTGGTTATACCTGTACAGGGAAAACTTTAACAGCAATTTCATCAGTTTTATGAAGAGCTTTCCAAACAGCTCCAAATCTACCTCGAGCCTTTACTTCTAGAAGTTGTATTGGACGTAAATCCAAATATGGAGAAGGTGGAGGTATAGGGTGTGGTTCCATAGTTGGTAACTAAAATTAAATATACCTATATATAACTTTCAACAATATACAGCAAGACCAAAAAAAATGTATCAGTCACCTATGGGTTTATTGACGCATGTCTGTTCCTAATCAAAATTTGTTTTGCAATGCAAATTTTTTAATATGACAAAAGAATTTTAATTAAGAACATATGCAAATGCATCAATAAATCCATAGGTGACTGTTTCTTTTTCAATTTTGCTGTGTTAGATGTAGAAGTGTAGAGATTTACATTTAAATTTTAATACCAGATTATATGACTGCCTAATAATTTTAGCATAAGAATGTAAACTACGTCTTGTGAATAAAAAAGTACTGTATGCATTTTTGTTTTTCAAAGTCTGAAATATTGAATTTAAAAAATCACATATTTCATTCTAGATTTAGTAAACCATGGAACTGTAATAAATACTAGAGTGCCTTAATGATACAAATTTAACAGATAAATATCAGGACAGAGTGAAGACATGGAGAAACCAAAAGCGAAATAGAAAAAAGTATATTCCTTTACTGCCCTGGAAAGCAAGCCACACATATACACTACCGTTTAAAAGTTTGGAAGCACTTAAATTATTTTAAACCATTACACTCCCTCCCACATGTTTAATAGTTGGGACCATGCATGTCTCGATCTTTCTTTCATGCTTTTATCGGTGAACAAACACTCTCCTATTAGAACGATACATTTCAAACTTGGATTCATCAGTCCAAAGTACCTTGTTCCATTTCTTAATTGACCAATTAATATGATGTTTCGCCCATTTCAGTCTATTTTGCTTATGTCTTGCTGTCAACTTCGGTTTTTTAACTGCTACACATCCTGGCAACTCAGCCGACAAAAGTCGTCGTTTAACTGTTGAAGTGGACACAGGAGTTTAGCGACTTTCATTTAAGGCAGCAGTGATTGCAGGAGCTGTTAGACATCAGTTTAGTTTAGACGTTACTACTATAAAATTGTCTTCAGCAATTGTTGATGATTTAGGTCTTCCACTTCTTTTTCTATCTTGATTTGAATTAGTTTCCCAGTGCCTTGCTAACGTATAATGGACCCCTTTGCAAGATATCTTGAGCCTTTTCACAATTTTACGTTCACTATAGCCTTCTACTCGAAAAGTGCAAATAACACTGCGTTGCTCTACTGTTAATTGTCGTCGTTTTGCCATTTAAAGACTTAAAATAACACAAAATTACAAAATAAATATCAGATTAGAAAGGACATAACCTTACCTACAAAAATGTCAGGATAAAATTAAAACTACAAACAAAACAATCAAAATAGATTCTCCAAACAATTACAATAAACAAAACACTTGAATGTTGTCATGAGAATGTGACAAATCACAGATGGTGGAAAAGATGTGAAGTGTAAATGTTAAACAATTGACCAAAACCTTAATTTTAAAATGCTTAATTAGATCAAATTGAGTGTTAGTAAGTATAACTAGATACTTATAGTAATTAATATTGTTTTAAAAACATTTAGAAATTGCTTATTTCTGTAAATATTTTAACTGCTTCCAAACTTTTGAATGGTAGTGTATTTGTGCACTCCTTTTATAAGTAGATTTGCTAAGATACTTAACATTAAACATAACATTACGGTTATTTGCAAGATTTTCAATATAATGGCAAAGTTTTGCACATTACCGATCACCCTGTATTTTTTTATGTAGAGAAACCTATTAATTTAACTTTTGTCAGAAGAATTTATTCTGCAAATCCTTATGGTGTATACATTTATATGTTATGTATAGTAATAAATTGATGTTTTTCTAGTTTTAATATACTTACACCCCACTGTTTGACATAATCCAGTAATAAAAGCAGCACAAACAAAAATTTTCAAATTTTACATTATTCTTACACATAATATCAGTACTTGTAGCAGTCAGTGAAACGTTAACAACTCTTGGCTATGATTTTGCTAATATTGACATCATTACATAAAACAGGTTGTGACCTAAGTAATTTCTAGGTTAACTGAACTGATATTTATATTATTTTGTCATTAGTTAATTTGACATTATTGACTTTTTAACTTTTATCTGACCGCTAGGCACACACGTTTAATATAGATATACATAACCTTTTGCGAGAATTTAAATAAAGTACATGTCAAACCTTTTTGTGCAATATAGGATTAAACAGCTAGAATTTAAATTCATATTTATTTTCAATCACGTCACACCGAGAGCCGCATTCTTCGCCAGTTCTTAAACGAAGATGCATATTGTAGTAACATAAAGTAAAATACAAACTACAGACGTGTCACGCGAATGTCGACCAGACAGCTGAGTCAAACGCTGTTGATACAAGGGTCATTTTTCCAAAAGCATTTTATGCACTTACAGCTGGTTGTAGCTCAGCAGGGTTCAGCAGTTCTCAAAGGTTTTTTCGATAATTCTATTGCCGTAGGTACATTATTTGTTTAAATGTTTGAGAACTGCAGAATCCTGCTCAGCTACAATAATCACTAAAGTACCTAATGCTTTTTTTGCGAAAATGATCCTTATATTAACAGCATTTAACTCAACTGCCCGGTTGATATTCGCATGACACGTCTGGAGCTTGTATTTTACTTTACTTACAATATACGTCTTTGTTTAAGAACTGACGAAGAATACAGCCCTTGGTGTGA
Organism: Ignelater luminosus; assembly: GCA_011009095.1. NCBI lineage: Eukaryota > Metazoa > Arthropoda > Insecta > Coleoptera > Elateridae > Ignelater > Ignelater luminosus. The sequence continues at coordinate 68,551 of VTPC01001452.1, read as the reverse complement.
CGTGATTGAAAATAAATATGAATTTAAATTCTAGCTGTTTAATCCTATATCGGACAAAAAGGTTTGGCATGTACTATAGTCTTATTGTCAACCAGGCTATCAAAAATGGACATCAGGACATGGACATGGATATCAGGTTTATTAACAGTGCAACTTATTTATTAACAACCGTACTACATAGGGAATATTCCTGATATGATTTGTAATCAGAGTAATATTTCTGTTTGATTTTTAAGATTCAACAAACTTGTATTACAAATATTTCTTATAAATGGTCACTAATAATTTACACAAAATATAGTTATTTCTCACAATTTATGAGCTCATTTATAGCCTAAAGGCCTGTTTGCAAGCTATAGATTTGGTTAGACATGTTTGATCTTCATACAATAAGGTGCATAACTGAACACTAAAATGAAACAACTAATTTCTTTATTTTTTGTTAAAGCTCTTTAAATAATCAATATTAAAAACAGAAAAGATGTGGCTATTAAAGAAAAACATTAGATATCATTATTTTTATTACTATTATACCAAAAATTATTTTAATAATCAAATAGTAATGTTAAAATAGAAAGATTCATGTTTAAGTATTCTAGTAAAGCAAAAAAAGAATAAAATTACATTACTAATTTTGCCTTGTACCATATGAGCAAGAAAAAATAGAGACAAAATTCGCCATGACTAATATATGTCAACACTGTTAAGAGAGAAGACAGCTTATAAGGTTATGTTTGTACAAGAAGCAGTATCACTTAGTTGATGGCATAATAAAGTCGTCTATATATGTTGCACCCCTGATGCAACTACGTCACCAACTCTTAACATGACATATCAACTATTCTCTGCCGCTGTTTATTTATGTATAAGAACATGCCACTGTTTATTTATGTATAAGAACAAAAATAGTTGATGAAGTTGTCTTATCTTAACGCTCAAATAAATTCCATGAACACACCAAACTAAATAGAAAAATTACTGTTAATTCATAATTATCCACTGCTTCCTCAATAATGCCTCATGTAATTTACCATCTTAATTAACTTATTATTTTACTTTTTATTGTAATCTATTTTGTTGTCTATGAATACATACAGGGTGTCACGAAATAACACTGACAACGTTTAACCTCCGATTCTGGAGAACAAATGATGACGATTCATTGAAAAAAGTTAGGTAAAAAGTCTCATTCTCACTCAGTCAAAGTCGACACAATTCTTTCTGAATTTTTTAACTGCGTCTCATTGAATTTATCGATCGTAATGAAATTTGGTATGTTGGCTTGTAGAGTTAAGATGATCTTTTTCTTTGAAGGCCTAGAACTGTTTCTGCAGACAAGATTTTAAAATTTGAGTACTATTATTTAAAAGTTCACTTCTTCTGCAAGAAAATTCACCTCTTGCAATTCTTTCCTAAACTCAACCGTTTTCAAGAAAATTAAGCTTCTTTGAATGCTTGAAAGATCATTACTCGTCACAGGTAAAGTGAATCACATTGCCATGGAAATGAAACAAATTCTTTTAAGCTGGATATTCCAACAGTACTCTTTTACTCGTGTAAAGTTTCGTGCTTACTGTAAGCTTCCTGTAACATTCTCAACAATCACTAAAAGAAGCACAAAGACTTTTAACGAATGATTTAATGTAACTGTACAAAACATAAGAATAATACAAATGATAAGAAAATCAATCGATTAATCATCTGTTCAAAATATTCCCCATTACAGCGTATGCAGGCTTGAACTTGTTGCAGGAGAGGCGGTCTTACATTTCAAAAAAAGTTTGGAGTTTGTCGAATTTCTTGGGATGTTCTGTTCCATAACTCATCTCGCTTATTAATAGGTGTGCAATAAATTTTATCTTTTAATGAATATCTGGAGATCGGGGTGGCCATTTAATTGGAGCATCAATACCTTGACCAATCGATCTACCAGGGAAATTTTCATTTAAGTGATTCCTAACTGAAACGGTGAAATGCAGAGGAATCCCATCATGCATGAAGATCATTCAATGCTGTACTGTTAAAGGTATGTCGTCCAATAAATCCGGTAGTGGCCATTCAATCTTGCTGGTAGCACAACGGAGCCAATAAAAACATCTCCAATAATTCCCACCCAAAGTTAATAGAAAACTGCTGCTGAAAAGAACTTGGTCAAACTTCATGAGGAAGTCCCTCCACACATGAAGGTTGTAAAGATTAATAACACCATTTCTTGTGAAACATGGAAACCATCTTCTTGGACAAAATGATTAATAAGCCATTCACGGAATTCCATTCAAAAAGCATGATCTTCCTACAAACCTTGAATGGGCTAAAGGTGATAAGGTCACAGCTCCAAGAAACTGTGTTGACTTTGACTGAGTGAGAATGAGAAACTTTTTATCCAACTTTTTTTCAATGAATTGTCATCATTTGTTCCCCAGAATCAGTGGTTAAGCATTGTTGGTGTTATTTCAGAACACCCTGTATGTATAAGCAGATATCCAACCCGACACTTTTTGTTCTACAAATTTTGTTTAGACATTCTTATGGTAAGTTTTATGAAAAATCGAATTCTGAAAGTCGCAATGGCCTCACTCAATGCCTTCTGCTGAAAACTTGCAATTTTCCAAGAATCTAAAGTTTTATACTGTACAACCTATTTTTTTTAATTTTTAGTTTTAGTATAATCACAAAACATTGGAAAAGTTTTTTTCTTTAACAATTTTTTTCTCTAAAATGTTTACTTTTTCCGTGACAGAGAGTTAAAAGTGATGTTCGGATGTGTAAGCTCCAAGTTGTGACTATTATGCCAATTAAATAAGATATTTGAAGATGAATTAATTTTGAAGTGGATGAAACCATTGAATATTGATTGACTTGGTAGTCCTTTGTAAGGAAGTGGAGGAATTAATTTTGTGGGGGCTAAGCAATCTAGGAGAAAAAAATTGACGAAGTTGGGTTTTGAACTCCATGGACAATATCCTCAAAAACTAAGCCAGATGTGATCAAAGTGAATATAGACAATTTTATAGACACATACTAGTCATGAATAACTTTGACTCTGGTTTTTCTCACTTACATGATACTTTGGAAACATTATGCTATAGCTATAGAATACCCTTCACATAACAATTTTGTATGATATAAATTAGCACTGTGTCATTTTTTTAAGTATAGGAGTTATAAGTTACTCTAGTACAAAACACATTTAGCATTAAACACAACGTTTAACATAACTATAGATAAGAGGGCTAATGTTTATCTTAAAAGAGAGAACATGTTGGTTACATCGGCATTTTATAAGATGGTATATAGAATAAAAGTGAAATTAGAGATTGTGACAGTAGAAGCAAGTAGAAAACTAGAAATTAATTTTTCAAGTAAAAGTTTTTTTACCTACCTCATTAAACATATGCTTATGACGTCGATATAGCCAACACATAATGAAACCACAAACCATCATACACGGTCCTACCACTAGCACAACAATCAATACTGGAAAGTACACATTGAAATCGTTTGGAGCAGGTTCCATAGCTATAATAAATAAAATTAACTGAATGTAGACAATCTTTATAAACCAATGTCAATATACTATTTACAAATAAAACAGACTGTAAACACAATCATTATTTTTTTGGTGGTTGGCAATAAGAAAAAATAGAATTATATTAACAGCAAGGATAACTAATGATAATTTAATCAAAAAGAAGTATTTGTCTTATTATTAAGATAGATCACCTAGTGTTCATGAGCATTTGTTCACTTTGTCTAGTCAACAAACATTTACTTTTTTATAAGCACCATAGCAGTCAAGTTTTAAGGATATGCTTTACCAAATTTTAGGATACTTTATATCAACACATTCATGACAGAACAATACAAGTGCCAAAAATTTAAATATTGCATTTTTTACATCATTGGAAAGGGAATTTCTTGGCAGATCTAATGCTCTCTATGGCATAAATGTAAAAAATCTGTAGCAAAATATTTTGATTTTATTGTGCACAAGCACCATTTAAATCATAGTCGATGCGTTGCAGTTTTTTCGTTCTACTGTAGAATTTTGTTGATGGCGTTTATGCCCATGGACTAAAAACGAAAAACATAAAAGTACATAAATATTTAATAATGCAATAATTATTCAGATTCTCTAACTATTACAAATAGTTGTTAGTGTATCAACTATCAAGGTACTAAAGTTCAATTTTTTGTCATGGACAAATAATAAAAAAAAAAGTTTAGTAACGAATTGCATATTAAATTTTTTCTGAAATCATGAAATTAATATATAAAATTTAAAACAATAATACTTAATTTTTAAGTTATGAATATTTCACATAGATAATTTGACATTTACAAATGTCTTATAGGTATAGGACGCGCAGCAACAAAGTTGTACCAAAAAATAATCACTTTATTGCCCATTTCACCTCACTTTACTGACTATTTCAAATTACTTCACTGCCAATTTTACAAAATAGTCATTTTATTTGATTTGTTGCTCATGACCAAGGAGCGGTATCAAATAGTTGATGGCACAGTAAAGTTGTCCATATACTCGACTGCAGGTACATATAAACAAGTTATGCTTATCGATCCTACTTGGCTGGACAATGATACACTTGCAATTTTTATAACATAGTGATGTCGTTGATGCGAAACAATTTGTTTATCAGTGGCTCGATAGATCTAGATGTCCTTTGCCTGTGTACACCTTACATGCACACATTCCTCAGTAATATTCCACTGCTGATGCAATTACGTCACCATAATGTATCAACTAATCTCTGCCACTTCTTGCTTATGACACAAATACATGTGGCAATGTTGCATTAAATGCAAATAAATAAGATTTTTCCGGGTTGGTCATACTGGTTGTCAAAGTGACAGTAGTAACTGAGCTTACTATCATTGTTTTTTTTTCCAATATAGGAAATATTTTATAAAGTCAAAAGCATTTACAGTCCAAGCATGAATCGTACCCATCTATGCCAAACATAGTAAATTTTCCCATGCTTTGTTTGTTTTATAAAACATCAATATATGCTTCAAGAAATCATACCTTTTACAGGAGTTGGTTCAGTCGAAGTTGGGTCCCAAGTAAGATTTTGGTTGCACATGTTCCCTTCACAGCAGCAAAACCAAAAGCCCTTATTAGACTTGTCTGCTTTCTCTATACATTCTTGTTTATCATAACATTCTTCTGTATTCAGAAAGCAACCCTACAAATAATATAACATATTATACCACATTGTTATAACTGCTATAATAAAGATATAGGTATTAAATGCAAACAGCCTAATTCATTTTTTCCTACCTTTAATGTAATGTTTTTATTTCCATTTTCATCCATTGTCCAAAGAGCATAACAGTGACTTCTTTTCCCATCACCTTGCAATTCACATTCTTCTTGTTCGTTACAACCTTGTCCACTACCACTTTCCCTTGATTTAGTGCACATAGTCTTGTTATAAAATTCACATCGTGTTGTAATTCTATCGTTTGATATGCTCATTCCATCTACTAAACTATTCATTTCTGAAAACAACAATTATATAATTAAGGCTATCACAAGTTCACAACAGACTAATAAATATAATTACCTTTACCGAGAAGGAGAAATAAAGTACAAAGTAATTTGAGATGAACCAAAATAGGGAAGAATTCCATTTTACACTTCTTACTAAACTTTCTTAAATTCTTATAAAGAGGATAGATACAATTTTTTGCGTGTTATTTTGTAGGCCTAAACATGGATAGCTTGTCCCAGGTCAAGAAATTTTTAGAGGTCAACAATTCCGCTTTGACACACGTAAAAACGTCCTCATTTCGAACTTACAATGATCCTACGTTTAAATATTTACATCTTACACGCCATTTTATAAATAATAACAGGAAATATTTAAAAAAAATAAGAGAAAAATGAATGTCCAGTTCTTCACTCACATTACACCTGTGTTTTCGTACACATACTATACTGCCAACCTTGCAAGAAAAACATCGACGTTGATATCGCTGATATTCTCAAAACAAACCGCACAGATTTACATAATAATAATTTAACGCTACAAATTCCACTTATCAGTAACTATTGTTGAAATTAAATAAATATTCACTTTTTACTTTAATGCAAAATAACTCTAAAACTTTAAATTACACTAAATGTTTGTACTACACATTACAAGTTACGGTCATTCCTTCTGCTAAGTAACTTTATTCGTTATTCTTCTTAAGTTGTATTTTCTTTTATACTTCTTGCTAGGATTTTTTAATTAAATCACTTTAACACTCCAGATGCACACGTTTTTTTACAGTATTTTTTTCTAGTAAACACAACCAATCTTGAGCAATATGGCGCTGATAAGTCTGTTAAGGAACGGACCTGCGTTATATACGTTTCTCTAATTTGCACCACTTGTTCAAACGAAACGTTGATAGTAACGTAGATCTACTCTTATACCAGTAAATGACATCATTTTAGCACATCATTATATAGTAAGTTTCAAAAGAAATGAACTATTACTATCACAGGTTGATTGGTTTTGGTGACTGAAGGTACCTAACAAAAGTTTATTTGTTTATTTTACCTTGTGTCCCAAAAATCACAAGAGATGAGAAGTCGGTTAGATAGAAAGAAGTTGCCTATTTTTAGAGAACAATTTATTGATGTTTTTATTTTTTTTTCAAGAAAATCCACGACTTACTAGATATTCCTAAAACCGAACCTATCTGATTTTCTTTAAAGTGGAATACCTATCTTAGAAAAGCATAAAGATAGAAAAGAACGGCAAAGAGTGTTTCGGAAAATTTTAAAATCATTTTCGCGATCTTCTTTTGTTTAATATGTATTGACTACCCAAGCACCCAGAACTGCTGCCGCATTTGGAGGTATTTGTAGGTTTATATCTTTAGGTCCAATACTGCAAGTCCGTAATTGTTAGCCCGTATTTGTAGGTCCATTGGTGCGTTTATAAAGATAAGACCAGGTGCATGCGTTGACTTGGTGCACTTGCTAGGTAGCTACATATATATTGCCCAAATGCGTTTATTACTATAGCTACGTCGACTAAATGTGTTTACAAGATGCTTATTGGGATTAGCTTAGTATACTGAAATATTTTATTAAAAGCAAATCTGGATGAAAACAGAGGAAATAAAAGTATTAAGATCTGATGCCGCCGTTGCCTCTGCTGCTGTTGTATGGACCTACAAATACGCATCTGCAAATAAGAACCTACCAATATGAATTTGCAGATATGGTCCCATCACGCATACGGACATACAAAAACGGACTTGGAAATATTAACCTGCAAATACGGACCTGTAGTTATGGATCTACAAATATATACCTAGAGATACAAACAATACAACTTATAAATACGGCAGCAATTCCAGGTTGTTGGACCCGGTGCTCGGGCAAGATGCGTGTTTGGGTCAAGTGCCTGGGTGAGGTTTAGGTCCATATTCCTATAGGTTCGTATGTGTAGCTTCCCATTATTTTGTAGATTTGCATTTATATACAGGGTAATTCCGAAATAAAGGGTATCCTTTTAATAGGTGATAAGTGAGGCTAAAAGAAAACAAAAAATGAAAAAACGAAGTGGCTCCGGGAAAGTTGAAAATTTTGACAATTTTCCTAAATATTAAAAACTGAAGCCGTCTCTGGTTAGAAAAAGAAAAGTGTTTCTTGTATTGTCTTCTTAAAAAGTGAAAGTTAAGGAGATTTACGGTGTTTTTAAACGAAAATTTACCAGGCATGCCTATTTTCTTGGAACTAATAGTGCAGCTGCCATGATAAGCTACCCCCTGGACATTTTACAACTTTCCCTTCTTAAATCTGAAGTACCGTAAACTGGGGTTACTTTGCACCGATTATAGCATTTATTTTATTCTAACTCTTATAACAAATCATAATACTAATTAAATGAACGAGGAAGGGTATTTATAGACAAAAGAAGGCAAGAGCAATGCATTGTTGTAGCATTTATCATTTAAAGATTATTTGTTTTTATATATTTTTTAAAACAAGATTGGTGCAAAGTATACCCAAGAAAGGGTATACTTTGCTCCATTTCAAAACAGAATGTTTTATACCTAGAAATATTGTAATGGTTTAAAGTTTCCCCATGTCAAATGCAACTATGCACCACCACAAGTTTTTTTGTATTTTTAGATTTCTTGTGTGATAATTTTTAGTGTGCTAAAAAAGAATAAATAGACGTTAAATGATTTATTTTTTCACAAAATCTTAATAATTATACTATAAATGTAAAGTGTAAAGGTAATACACGTAAAATAAACATAAACTTTAACGAAAAACTAAAACTGTAGAACTTAGATCAGTGACCGAAGTTCATTCCCACCACAATTTGTCAAAATTTGGGATTTTATATATTCCTCTTTTGGTTATTTGTATAGGTATATCGATTCCACCAAGAACCTGTTCCCACTTATACCAGACCTCATCTTTCTTTTCAGGCCATTTCCAAAATTTTTTCGATTTGACCATGGCATTAATCATACAACCCTTTTTGTCAGCATTTGTTATTTTACCGGGATACAACACATTTTCGTATTCACATATCACGCACTCCCCGACTTTTCTTGTAACTTCTTTCAAGTTGTCAACTTGGCCTTATTCAATAAACCAGATTCAAGTTTTTTATTAAACTCAGTATCGTTTTCTACTTCTTCTACCTCATTAATATCATCATCTGAATCTCCTCATGGTCCTACAACTGAATTATTTTCACCTGAAAATAGATCTTCTTCTGCAGTAAGTATTTTATTTTTCTTCTCCTTCTTAGATCCCGAAGCTTCACCTAGGTCGATTTCGGAAAGTGCGATACTTGTTCCTGCTGGAATATTTATTTTTCTTTTTCGGCGAACTTTAAATTCAGTTGCTTCGCCTCGTTTATTTTCCAAGAAGTCAACAAACGAATTTGCAATGTTATTTTGTATTTCCTCCTTGTGGAGTGTGGTATTCAATCTTCCTAAAAGCGGTGTAATATCACACGGACAAATACCACACTTTTTGAAGCCTGCTTTTAGGTTTTCTGCGGAATTGTGTTCCAATTTGTCAAACAATTTTTTGAGGAGTTGCGGGAAATGCTGTTTCTCCAGTATGTTCGATCTACTGCCAATATGTGTTTCTTTATGACTGGATAGTATCTCCCGCCAGGTCCTTTTCATTGGTGCGAAAAACGCCACGTCGAGTGGCTGTGTGATATGTGTGCTGTTGGCAGGTAAACACACAAAATAAACATCATGTTGTCTACATAAATCTAATACTTCCATATTAATGTGCGATGAAAGGTTATCTCCTATGACAACTTTTTTGCCTTCGGCTTTCTTTAACTTAGGAAGTAATATCGTCTTAAACCAATCTGTGAAAATTTGGGATTCGAACCATCCCGAACACGTATTACTGTATCGTGCACCTTTGGGACCATTTTCCTTCCAAGTGTCCCACATGTGGCTTGATTTATACACCACGTAAAGTGGTAGAAGTTCCCCAGCAGCATTTCCTGCCATCATTAAAGAAATGCTACTTTTCGATGCATTACATATACGTTCTGGATACTTCATACCGCGTTTAGTCAGAACCTTTTTTAGCCCAGGGTTGTCTGTCAAATTGGTCTCATCGTAATTATAGATGCATTCAGGTGGAACACCATCTAAAGTATTTTTCAAATTTCGAATATATTCTTTCAATATAGTCTCGTCCAAGGCAGCTCTACTGCGTTTAATGTTGGATGCGAATCTAGCTGTTAAATCATGGTGACGTTTCACGAAAGACTTGATCCATTCTTGCCCGGGAAGGTTATTACAAAAACGGTCGACTTTTCGTCCCTGGCGATTTAAATATGTTCTCACTATAGTACGGAATTCGAATTCGTTGACTGGAAAACCAAACTCACTAACACGATGAATACATTGCACAAAAGACCTTTCTTCTTCATAAGTGAAAATAGCTGGAAATCCTGGTTTGTTAACGTGACGACCTTTTAACTTGTTTATAATAGTTCTCCTCGGTATATTATATGTATGTTCTGCCAATCTTGTGCTCATTCCTGCTTTGACGGTCTGCAAGCATGCCTCTAACACTTCCGGGGAATAATCGGCGTATCTTCGTGAGCCCGACTTCCGTATGTAGTTTCTCGGCATTATTTTGCTGCTATACACAATTAACTGTTTTAATTTTTGCTTACGGGGATACTTTGCACCAGTGAAACTGGTGGTGTAAAGTATACCCATTTTTAATGAAAATTTACACGTCCTAATAAAAAAACCCCTTATTTATGCTAATCAAGATTAAAAGTTTTTCTGACTATATACAAGGGAAACTAGATGATATAGAAAGGTAATAAAAGGACACTTACCATATATATTCACCTGTTGTCTCCTCAACACTATGATTTTACAGTACTCACGCTTTAACGAAAAAGTAAGGCTAAACTATCAACCGGCGGTTAACCAAAATTTGGCGGTTAATGTATTCTAAATATGCACCAAGTTGAAATTAGTGGTGTACTCTTGCGAAGGCCTATAAAACTTTTCGCAAAAAAGCAGTTCTCTTTACTTTATCAGCAATTGAATTGTTTTACATAAGTGGTGCAAAGTTACCCTAACGTGGGCAAAGTACCCCCGGTTTACGGTATGTTTAACATGCAGGGTTGTTGAAATTCGTTAAAACAGTAAAAAGATAATAACAAAATTTATGTTACGAACAATTAGACTCCAGTCTCACAAGCAACATTTTAATCCCTTATTATTATTTAGTCACATGAATAGGAAACATTTTAAATGACAATGGATTACACATACTACTTGAATGAAACATGCGTATGGAAGGTACTACTAACTATCACCTCTGTATTTAATTCAATTTAATAAATTCAACGAATTTTTATTTGTGTAGCATAATGCTTATTGAAGTTTTTGGTTCTTCGGAAGTTTACAGAAAAAAATCACTAACAGTAAAATTTTAATATTTTTCCGTTTGCAAATTAAAAAGTAAAAGTTCCTACTGGTTATTTATGGCATTGTAGAAACCAGATAAACTATTATACCCCTCACATAAATAGCAAGAATTACCTGCCAATGACAAGGACAGTCAGTCAACCCCTATCGATTTTTGCTTAAGTAAAAGTATGAGAGCAGGACCGGCTTGGCTTAGCGATTAAACTTCAATCGCATTTTTCTCGGAAACTGTGCAATTTTTACCTACCGTTTTTTATCGCAAATGTATGTACTATCACTCTGCTATCCACCTTTAAGAGGATACCCTTTATTTCGGAATCACCCTGTAGATCTCTGCTACTGCTACTGACTAGTAAGCGCACCTATAATACACCACCCTAAACGAAATTTAAAATAGACAATTATTCTGTGTTTAGACTTTTGTTTGGAGTAACAGACGTTTTTGCTGGTTTCTACATGAAGAATATACATTGTGTTAGGGTTTCAAAAACTGTTGGATTCTTATTTTAACAAACCACGTCTTCAGATTTACAAATATATGGTAAAACTAATGCAATTCAAAATGTTTACTTAATTATCTCAATTCTCACTTAAGTGTTCTCTCTGGTCAGCCACCCAATTAAACTCAGCATAAAAAGTAGCAACATCAAGTCAACTGATTTACTACAGTTTCATCCTATCCTAATTTGTCGCGAGTTTTATTACTATTGCAATACAAGATGTAACTATACAGGAAACTTTAACACTAAATATAACTAATCAAAACATACAAAAATAGCAACAACGAATTTTCCTATCAGTAGCAGTAGAGGAGCCAGAGGACTAATAATACTGGCCCCACACCGTTTGGTGGTCAGAGTGCAGTTCATTTTTATAGCTAAATAATAAAAATAATTTAACGAATTTGTTTTCAAAATTTTTCTTTATTTATTTATTTCTTTTTCTAATTCTCAAAAAATAAAAAGTAGCTATGCTTATGTAACTGATGTTTACAGTCCCTAGAATAGTTCTTTTAGGGACAAGTCTCTAAAATAGTTATTTGGGAAATGCTAATAATTTATGGACTAACTTTATTTTATTGAAAATTCATTTCTAAGCAACACACACATACACACACAGTAATCGTAACGCAAATAAATGTAAAATCATAGATTTTAAATGTTTTATTAAATTCCTATAAGTAGGTTTACCAAAAAAATATTATTGTGTTTAACTCGGACCAAAGTTATTTTCTGCAAAAATATCACTTTGGGTCCTTGTTAAACAACTATCTGTTTTGAATATAGATCTATAATAAAATTACATTAGCGAGTATTCTCCTTTCATCTTTAAAATCAAAGTCATTATTAGAATTTAATAAATTGATATATCTTTATTTTGTATTAATAAGAAGAAAAGAGATAAAATTTGTTACCATCAAAAATCGAAGTAATAATATCGAGGACTTTCTCATTTTTATTTTAACCTGTTTTTATAACTAAAGCTGGACAAATGCATATTTGCGTGTCATGTATTTATATCTATTCAATATATACAGTTAATTTTTAGTAGTATACATGGGTTCATTTCATTGTATATTGTTCAAATAATTAATTTTATTTTGCAAATGTGGCATATGTAACAGGTTTTCGGTATAAATGCCTATACGGAGTGTTAGGTGGGAGATGGCCTACATTGGAATCTTTTAAACCGTAAGAGATACAAGGTCGGTTAAACGGGCAAACAATTTGCTCATGAGGAGTACATATCAAAACACTTGCCAAACCGGACCGATTTCTCACAGTCTATCAGATATTAAGAAAAAACTGATTTCTTCCAAAATCTTAAAATCAGTTTATTTTGAAAACAGCTAAAGGTACAAAAAAATTGTAAAGGAGTAACTTGTAGGGTTTCATACATAGAATATGATAATTATCCCCAAATGATTGTCAACTGTTTTACATCTGAGATACAGCATAAAGTTGGTAGTTGTTTAATGTAATGAATAATCGACTTTTGGCTCAAAAAAAAACTTATTGTTTTCTCGTTTCAGTGACACAAGGTATGTTATAGTTATCTTTAAGATTTGTATAACTACAGGCGTTTTACTGACACCAGAGCCAAACATTTTCTAGAATGTTGGTGTGTTAACGATAGATAACAATTACATGTAATGTGGCCCTGACCACATCAACAACTGAATGTTTGCTGTTGTTTTTTTAAAACAGTGTATTATTCATTAACTAAAAACTGTTAGATAATATTTATTAAATATTATGGGCAATTTTCAGTTTCATACTCTGACTATCCATATAAAAACTGATCCATGACTTTAAGATTGTTTGAATTTTTCCATGTTTTATGCAGTTTATCAATAGACTATTAGTATAGTTAAAATGTACAGATTTCTGTTCTGTCTCTTAATTTGTTTTCCTTTATAGCAAAAAATCAAGAATTTTTTTAATATTTCTTCGAATTAGTGAATTTGAGTAGGGCATAATTAGTTAGAAGACTGAAGGGCAGGTTAGATTTTAAATTTGCCCCAACGATAAAATTACACAAATTGCACACAGCAGTATTGTTGTATATTATAATATGGAATTTGATGAAATCAAGTTAGATAAAATAAGAAATTTGATAGGATGTAAATATGTTCTACTGATTGTCAATAAGAACAGTTGGTAATTGTTATAACTATTCAGAAACATCTATGAAAGCAAAATCACCATTTTAAATTGAATTCAGATTAGCGAGCCTCATTTGTTACTGCAGCTATTGCAGATTATAAGGGCGCATTGTGGACTAATGTGATTTATGGAACCTTACTATATTTGTAAATTGTTTTTATTAATGTGATATTTATTGCAAAAGCAAACTTGTAAAAATGAAATAATGCCTTGAAGAACCATTTGATGTTTAGAAAGATACCTTTGTTGACAACTGGACAGAAATATTATTTTAAAAGACATATCACACAAGTTATTAAATCCTGAGTAGTCAATAGGAAGACAAATTCATAATCTTTGTCTTAATCGGAGATTAACTGGAAAAGGCCCACGTCAATGACACCTACAGTAACAGCATTAATATTTGTCATTGCAATATTTATCTTCCTTCACTTGTTTACAAACCAATATAAAAGATTAAAATATGATATAGATTTCTTATCAATTCGTTCTTTATAATTAATAAGATAATGAAATTTAGATTTGGTGATTTAATGATATTTAATAAAATAATTGAATAAATTACAAATAAAATAAATCAACACTGTAAAATTTCTTTATTTAATATACAATACAGTAACAAAGAAATAAAATATTGTGGTTTATTTAAAAGCTAGACTACCTGTAAAACCAGTCTTCACAAGGCACAACCACAGTTACAAGAATAGTGCATGTTTAAGATTTGAATATTCTAATACAAAACAAAATTGAAAATTAATTTCAAATTTTAAACACACAATCAGTATTTGAAAGTTTTACAATTATACAGAATATCAGACTTTAGTTTTTATTCCAATATGTTCTAGTTAAGAGATCCAAATATTAGATTTTAAGCATTTAACAAAAGTCACAATCAAATAAAACACACAAAAATGTTATAATACAATTTGCAATTATTTCAAAGACTAAATTGGCAAAATTAATAGAAGAAAAAATGGTAGAACTAAAATAAAATCTTATAATTGATTAATTGCAACAATAAAATAAAATACATATTAGGATGTTATTGTCAGATTAATTAAAATACACATACAGTTAATATTATATAAAAATCTAAAGCATAACTTCATTTAAATATATCAAGTCATCTTTTGTACTTATATATAGGATACATATAGCATAAAGGGTAAAACATGATTTGTACTCTTGAAGTTATTTTATCAGGTAGGTATAATATAATGTAAAATAGTCGATAAGATGGATTTCGTAATCTTCTCGCAAATATTTAAAATAAAGTCCAGAACAAACTTTATTATAATTATATCACAAGATTCATTGAATAGATTTATAAAGAATTTTGAATATAGGATATAAATAGATCAGTCTTAATTTTAATATATATTTAAGAATTTTCCAGTCTAAATCTTACCTCTCGATTATATATAACTATAACAAATTCTAAATATTATAATCATAGAACAGATATTTGGCTGCAATAATAGGGTCAGGCAAAATGTCTTTATTAAAATACTTTCAAATTTGGTGTGGCTTACATTATTCTTTAATGTAAGGTATAATTTCCATACTTTATTTTATAAACAGCTTTTTAATTCAGTATATGAACATTGTATAAAGTTTAATGACATTTTTATTAACTGTTTTGTTTTAATTACAATTTACTTAACATTAGTCAACTAATTTCGTTAACAAATTATTGTTGTCTGATTTTGTTAGTGCGTCATGATTCTGATCAATGTTAATACAGTATAGTTTTAGATATCCAGTCCTATTGCTGCACCGTCATTCTGACCTACGATCATAATTCAGAATGTAATATGTCTAACCATAGCAACCATTCATAATTAAAATCTCACTTTCGTAGACTTATATTTTTATTTTAATTAAATAACTAAATATTTGAGTTTTTTGATTACTTATACTCTATCATTAAAAGTAATACAGAAAGGTTCTTTGGGAGCCAAAATAAATTCAAATTGTAATTCAAGATTTTCAGAACTACTTAAATTAAATTGTTGAACAGCAGATGCTAATAAGCATGCTAGAACTTGTTCCACAAAACGTCGACCTGGACAAATTCTACGACCAATACCAAATGGTGTCAATAAATATGTAGCAAACGAAGATGTATTTGCTTTAGCATCTCCTAACCAACGTTCAGGTTCAAATTTACTAGCATTATTAAAATTGTTCTCATCTCTACAAGCTAAACCTGTGTGACACAACAGTACTGTTCCAGGTTTAATTTGGTAACCAGAAAGTTCTAAATCTTGTTCAGATATACGAGCTAGACAGAATGCTGTTGGAATTAATCTAAAAGATTCATTAATACATGCTTTCAGGTATGCTGTAGAACCTACACTAAGATCTTCTAACAGTTTTTTTTTGGCAATTGGCATGTTTACTAATTAAATACAAAACAAAAACTAAACTATTACCTAAAGTATAGATACCCGCTGCTATAAAGTCTACTATTGCAGCTGTTTTCTCACGCTCATCAATCGGTGCATGTAAAACAGATTGAAAGATAGCACTTTCTCGAGTTTCTTCATCAGCACTTTCTATTAATTTAAGAGCTAATGTATAGATAGCATCCTCACTTGCAGCAAGTCGATTGTACGATTTGGTTGGCCAAAGTTTCCAGAATGGTAAGCCGTAAAAGGTGTCACGACAAGCTAAAAAATGATGATGTACAGCTTCAGCTAATTGCTGTGCAGTTTCAGAAACATCTTCTTGTAGCAAGAAACCCATGCGTCGACCGAGAACTAAAGCACAGGTTGCCTCAAGACCTAATCTTTCTGCTAAAGGTTTCAAATTTATAATGTTTCCTTGATTATTACGATGTTGTCTAATAAGATTACACCAATCATCACTAATCTGCTCTATTTGGGGTAGAAAACTGGCAATTGTTCTTGGACTTGTTAATTCTGTGGTTAATCCAGTACGCAGATTCTGCCATGTAACTCCCTGTTCATTTACAATTCCTGTACTAGCATATCTATCAGGTCTACTTTGACGATAATGAGCAATTGCTTCCGTAGGAGGTCTTACTGGATATTTACCGCTAGATTTAAATACTTTTTCAATGTCTCGCCTTTCAACTATACTTATAACTGGGATATTAAAAAGGGTTTCCTCTTTCACAATTGGTCCATACTTTTTAAATAAGTCTCTGTACACTTCATGAATTTTGCTAAAGGAATAACCACCCAGCCAGGAATATATCCAACGAGTGCCTAAAAGTGGTAATGATAAAGGACCAGGAATACCTCTTATATCCTTGCGACAGTCATTTTGGTTACGATTCCACCAAGGAGGTCGGTAACCAACAAGCAAAAAAAATATAATTAGAATTACCACAGCAGCTATGTCCTGTGTTTGCAATAATCCATTTAACATCTGTAATAACAGTTATAATTCTAAATACTAGGAAGCTAATAGGTTAGAAATGTAGGCCCTAGGGCAAAAAATTAATTTACCTTGTTGACTTAATTTTCTAACGCAGTTAATACGCAGCAATGAGTTCTTTGACTTTTTACATAATATTCCAGAGTATTAAAAATAAACTGTAATCTTACCCTAATTATCTTATCTTGTTTGTTTATGTTGTCAAAAAAAAACCTCGGCGAATTAATACTGTCAAATAACCTGTAAATGAAAACGTGATTATTATTTATTATTTTAAAAACCCAGCATAACGGAATATAAACATCCACCGGTGTGCACAGTTTTGCAGAACCGGTTTTCTGCATATTTTCTGAGTTCATTCATCATTTCAGTAGTAATGAGGGTCGGATTAACGTTAAGAATCCTGGAACTTATGGGCACTTATCAAAATCTATAAAACTTTTCACATTTTTTATTTTTATTTTGAACCTTCTTTCTATTAAGATTTTTTGTTCTGAATTTTTCATTTTCTGTAATTCCATTTTTGCATACTATTTGTTTCACCTGAAGTCTCAAAATTTTTTCAAGTTATACAGAGTGTCTCTTAGGACGGGACTAGGAATGTTTCGCGACATACTCGGAGGTTAAAGTGTAGTATCAACAAGTAGAACGAGTACGCTCCCCCAACGATATATGTATGTGCTCCCCACAACTAATTATTCTCGCAATAATGGAAAACTACAGTTGATTTCGTTTTGATAAAAACGGGAAATGAAATTTTTCATAATGTAAACTGAGCTTTGTCAATTATTATTTGTCTGTGTCGCAATTTATTAATCGTAAAATGATTTGTTCAAATGTAAAGAATGTGCGTGTGGTGTACTCCGAGGGTACAACAAACAATAATTTTCATTCTTTATTAATTTACTTTTGTTAAGTTCTCAATACTGCAACGACAGCAACTAATAAAAGATGAAAAATATAGTTTGTAATGGTACTCTTCTACTCAAAAGTAATGCGTACACTTTATCTACCCAAGAGAATGTTAACACTCAATCTGTGACATTTATATCTATTATGATAATTTTTTGAAGTTCAGTGTTACCTGGGTAACAAACTATAAAGGTCGAGTTTACATTAACGAAATATTGCTCAAATCATTTACAGTAGTTGTACGCTTTACTTTTGAATAGAAGCGTACATATAGTAACGACTTCATCAAGTACACCTTTTTGGTGTTGAATTGAATTACGCATCTGATCTCAAGTTTAGAAATTCTAGAAAGCTACGAGCAAAAAGTTATGAACGAAAACTGCTTGCTAAAGCTATGGCCACGTTGACGCTTAGTACGGCCGGCCCATTCGGCTTTTTTTCGATTTACTGGCAACGGTTCTATATGTGGCGCCATCCATGACCGATTAAATGAATTTGCGGTGTTGTGAACCAAGACTTGTTTTGGCACCAATTTTAGAATTTAGATTTAATTTTCTTTTTTTCTGAGAACAAAGATCTCAATTTCTAAAGTAGGAAAAAAGACGTTTTATAGATTATGAGAAATAAGTCAGTGTTATAACATTTTCCTTTTTTTTTTCAGCATATTATAACCAGATTTCTAAAATACAAATACAAAACAATAATCTTTGACCTACATTTTTATCTTCAAAAAACCAAAACTAAAAATCAAAATTGACATTAATTCCATGACTAAAAATTTCTTGCAGTCCCTTTTTCTTCGGGAGGGTTTCCATAATTGACGCTACATTCGATTTCTGAGTTGCTAAAACGATTCTTTAGATTATAAACCTTGTCTCCAAATCTTTTTTTAATGCTTTTGATTTTCGCGTTTAACTCTTTTACAAGATGCAAAAGTCTCGACAGAAGATGGTACGAAAACAAAGAATACTTTTGGAGTTTTTGCAATTTTCTCCCATACGCGCAGCTTTTCTAGATTTCTTTGAAGGTTATTCGCGCATGTGGTATCCCATAGCAAAATTTTTCTAAACTTCCATAGAATAAGGGACATATCGCTGTAGTAAACTCTAACGGATTCAAGTACAGATAGGATAACGCGCTTGATTAAGTCATTGAGCAACCTGTGGTTAATTCTACCTTCACTAGGCCAGACTAGACTTCAAGTTACCCAGTCAACATCTACTATACAGGGTGTTGGTAAACTACGGGTTTTAATTTAAATGGTAGGTAAAACGTTAAAAAAGAAAGCGAATTGCTTAGAGAATGATAGGTCCAAAGTGCACAATAGAGGCCCAATACGTCAAAGTTTTAACATAAAAATGGTTTGGCGACACTGGTATACTAGAGCTAGTCAGTTACAACTCATAAAACACATTTTGCTGATGCTAAAATAAACAATATTAATGAAGGGCACAGCACCACAATAAAGAACTAAAACAATAATACCAAGGTCACAGATGACGAATTATTTCTTTTAAGATGAAATAACGGTACATTATTGAGTAATTTCCCCTTTAAAGTAAAGTAACTGAAAATGAGTCCGGTTGATTCTACTGTCGATGTCGCGTTGGAAGTTACATTTTTAATGTGTGCGTTAAAATGAGTATTGCATTCCTACAAGTGTAGTGCATTATTTGTGGTGTTTGAATTTACTATTCATTGATTATTGTTAAGCATTATTTTAAGGTCGTGTATTTTTTTAATTAACTATTGAGTGTTATTAAATTATTAATTTTAGTTTTTTGGTATCTATGACTTTTTTGTTGGTGTGTAAATGTGTAGGTGATACTGATACTCTTGTAACTTTCTTTTTGGCAAAATTAAATAACAAAGCTGATCTCAGCTACAGGCGCCGAAAGGTGGTGCTTTGTTTACGATTCTGCTATTCGTGCACTGCAACTGCACAGTGTTTGTTTACACGTTATCACAATCAGACAGCAGTATTCAAACAAATGCTCTCCGTTAGGTTATGGTAGGTCAGTTTTTAGTTTTCAATCTAGAAAGTTGACAAATATCGCAATCGATTCTATTAGTGATGCAGAATTCACCATTAAAATTAATTCCCTGTATATGTACTCTTAACGTAAACAGTTTTGTTACATTACATGCTCTTTTTAATTAAAGAAGGTTATGGGAAAATTCAACTTAGTTTTTTGTTGAGATAACGGAATAAGTGATAAGCAAGTCGGGTTTACAGGAGACCGGTAATACGCGTTTCCATGCAAAAGCAAAAGACAATCGCAAAGTCTGGACATTTTTTAAAAATGACGAAAAATATCAAAAATTCACCGATTCGAATATGTATCTACCTATCAGGAAGAAGTCTCTAAACAAGATTAGTGCAAATACGGTTCACTCTTTTTTTTGTCTTCTCACCCATATTCTTGCATTAAAGAGAGGTGGTGTTTTCTGGCATATTTCCGGAAAGAAACGTTTTTTTTTGTCGCGAATGGCACCTAATGATTCAACATATGAACCGGGTTGGGACGATTTTCAATAATTTTCTCTTTTGGATATTTTGGAAAATCGCCTTTGAACCATCATGGTTGGCCGTGAAATCTTTTTTTTTTGTTTCGATATATTAAAATATTGGTTTCGAAAAAACTCTGTTGAATGTAACCTGTCTACGGCCAACTTGATTTCCAATTTCTAACAAACCGGAAAAATGCAGCCTTATTCAGGTCGCTTTTGGAATAAAAACGTAGGGCGTAAACAGAGATATGGTAGGGGTAGAAGTTGGTATGTAGTTTAAACTCAAAGCTAACATGTTTGATTAAGTACAGATACTATTGCCACTTTTTGTCTCTTTTTTACATATACCAAGCTCAAATGCAAAGTATAACTTGCTTTTTCTAAACCTAGCAATCACTATAATATATATTTAAATAATAGAAATGGAACAGTGAACAAATTTTATTTTATTACTATAAATTTAATAATTTAGTATATTATCAAAAATTGATCACTAAATCAGTCATTAATCAAGTAACATAATAACTGATCATTTTAATCATTATTTGAAGATCGTTGTGAACTAAATTAACCACCCAAGATGATAAAAATCGACAGTAAAGGGGTTAGCAAGTTAATGTCAATTTCTAGTTAGTATTATTCTTGCACTGACATCAAAAGCAATAATGAAAAGTAATAAACAGTTTAACTTAAATAAAGACAACAATGCAATGCTCGTATGTCGTATTTGGAATGCAAGTAATACAAATCAAAGAAAATCTATCACAGTAGCTATGAACAGAAAATTGTATATCCTGAATTATGTAAACATCGGCGTCGTCTTGTTACAATCATTGAATTGTAATCCAACTCTGTAAAATGTTTGGAACAAATAGTAGAGGATTTGCATCCAATTTGCATGCATCAATCCAAGCACGTTGACGATACTTATCTTTTGGAAATCTACAAAGTAAGATTACTATGATTCACGCCTGTCAATTAATAGATTAAGCAAAAATTGTAGGCAATTAAATGTAACACTTTCTCATGAAAATTTAGTGTTTCATCTCGTGAAGTGGATTTACAAACAATACAAAGTTTATAGCCCATTTTAACAATAACAAAAACACAACAACAGTAACAAACTAACAAACAAATAAATGAAAAATAACAAATAAATGAAAAAATAACAAATAAACGACAAAAATAACAAAAAAAAAACAAAAAAAACCAAAAAAAACAACAAACAAAATACTTTTAAAAGTTTAATCTGTAAACTTTGCAAATTAGGCAACACGTGTTATACCGACCAAACGCCGACCTACGTTGTGAACATACTCAACATACCGCGCAAGACCCTGGTTAGACCGTATCGAGCCCGGTGTAGATAAAGAGCATCCGAGAATCACTGGCGAATATAATGTTATGAAAAGAGTAGAAAATAGAAACGTACGTTGTACGCGTTGGCTTGAACATGTATAATGCTTTAATACGGTGTCATCTCATCTACCCCTACCATATCTCTGGGCGTAAATTAAAATTGATGTACAGTCTGCGACATTAGTAATGACACTCGAGAATGGATTTAAACACAACACAAACTTGAGAGAACGAGGTTCCAGGCCAATAATACGTACGCATTTATCTGTGGCATTATCGATCGGTGCCTGGAACCTTGTTCTCTCAAGTTTGTGTTGTTTAAATCCATTCTCGAGTCTTATTACTAATGTCACAGACTGTACCTCCACTTGTTACTTGTCAAGATTTTGTCAAATATTCTATTAAGTTTGTTTTAAACTACCTTCTTGGTTTAAAGTTTTGCATAATTTAAAAAAATGTGTTAAGAACAAAAAATTTATTTATTAGAAGCATACTTTCGCACGGGCCAATTTGAAGATGGTAAGTGTTAAAAGTATTCTCAAAAACTAATCACAGAATTTAACAGCTAATATTGTCATTTATTATAAACTATGTTTGTAGATATAATATGTCAAGCGCGCCGACGTACATTTTTAATTTCAAATCCGACCGCAATGAAGTTTGTTTTTAATGGCTCTGTGTTTACAAATGATAAAATTGTGCTAATCAGAATATTTGTTTATTTAATTACTTGTTTTTTTTAATAATTCATATAAACATGTTGCGTGACGTCTCTCGATTTTGTGTTAAAAGTTATCAAAAATATTTATTTTGAATATTCAGATGTATCAGAGTATTTTCGGTTTTTTTTGCATAATTCAAATCAAAGATATAATATCTTTGAATTAAACGCATTTGGTCTGACTTTGACAAATTGAAATGAATACATTTGTATTATCATGCATTTCAGTTAGAACAAACTGATTTTTTACTCATACCAGTTTTAAGCTTCATTCACAATACCTAAATTAGTAATTAGAATTAGCACTTATAATTATACTTGTAATATTTTTAAAAACTTGCATTCACATTGTTAAAATTAATTTAGCAATTAGACAATATTTAACTGCGCCCTCTACGAGCCATTCATAAAAAGCAGCTGCAGTTTTCTTACGTAATGACATGAAATTCGTGAAAAATATAACACGCGTGTAACTCTCATAACGTCAAAATTAAAAAAAAAATTAAAATACTCGAAAATCACTTTTTCTAAACACTTGAGGGCTTCTGGATTTTAAAGGTTATGAATGACTGAACGAGCGACACGTGCGGCATCGCGCCATACAAATAAGAAAGCAAAAAATTACGAAAATGCGCATGTCAACAATTTCAATTAGTACGTAAATTAAAGCTAGGACCTTGCAAGCTTTTACGTTAAGTACTAAGTATAATTACTAACTGGTTTGATTCTGAATGATTATATTGTTATGAAAGCTTACAAGGTTCTACGGCTAAGTGTAATTACTAATTCTAATTACTAATTTGGGTATTGTGAATGAAGCTTAACAAAAAAGCTTGGACCTTGCAAGCTTTTACATTAAGTACTAAGTATAATTATTAATTGGTTTGATTCTGAATAATTATATTGTTATGAAAGCTTACAAGGTTCTACGGCTAAGTGTAATTACTAATTCTAATTACTAATTTGGCTATTGCGAATGAAGTTTTACGCTTATGTTATTATCAACTCTATTTAGATATACACAAAAATATTCATTTTCTTTGTATGTGTTATAGTTTCCGAGATATTCGCCAGTGCAAATCTGTAATTTTTGAAAAACTTTTCTTGCCTCACATTTTACGTCGAAGTTGTCCTTCTAACTCTTCAGCCTTATGTTTTAGGAAAAGTCAGACAGGAAGTTGTAGAGCATTACATTTCCTTCAGAAATATATCTATTTACTACTTTTTCTTCTAAGGGTCACAAGTTACAGCAATTTGAAGTTTTCGAATAATTTCGTGATTTCTCAAGAAAACTATACTTTCGTTATTATTGTTATTTATGTATTAAGAAACTGGAATTTGCCAAAGATAAGTAAGATTTTTCTTAAATTCCAGTTTTTTTAATATATAAATAACGATAATAACGAAAGCAGAATAATTAAACAAAGTGTAAAATTTACTCTAGACGTGACTGCGTGGTGCTGTTTTTACACTTTTACTAAAATTTGATCAAAAATTCTCATAAACGTTTTAATTTTTTGAAGCATTATTGTTTTATTTTAAAGGCATACTTTTCAGTGTAATTGAAAGAAGAAGTTCTAAATTACATTGTGTAAAAATTTCAAGTCTAAACCTTCATCCTAACAAAAGTTAACATGGGGTAGATATTTTAACATGGAAATCCCTATAGCCAGTCATAAAAAAATGCACTGCATGTGCATGTTAAGAAATCCGTGTCCATGTTTTCATTTTTCTGCGGTATACCTTTTATCCTTTACTAATGAAACCATTTCAGTCTATAACTGGTAGTACTTTTTATTGACAGACTGCATAATGATGTCAACTAATGATCGTGTCACGAGAAATATACACCAATCTATAACAAATTAAGGAAACTATAATTTTGTACTTAAAATGTCTAACATTCTGAAACTTATAAAATGATGATTTTGATTTTACGAGACAATTTATTTGATAATAAATCAAAATTGTTTATGAAGTATCTAAAAATATAAATATTAAATTATTGAAATGATTTTTGCGCAACCCCCTCAAATAATTAGAAGAAACACGCAATAAAAACATATTGTATCTATATTTATAAAACAGGGAAAAGAGAAATTATAAATTATAATAAACAACTAATAGATCTAGAAAACAATGAAACTTTTGTTAAGATAGATATGTCTTCATTTTTGCAATAGTTCTTATCTGACATGCCATCTTAAATTTTATTATCACTATTTGCTTTCGGTAGGTAACCTATTTTTTGTATTATAAATAAATAAATAAATAATCCATTTTAATGTTTCTTTTTCAAGATAAAATCTAAAATTTGAAAAGTAAATAACACTCCATTATTCTATTACCTACTTGGTAATTGCCACAAAAGTCTATCTTTTTCAGTGATTTCTGTGAAATGTGTCCGTGACATATAAATGATTGATTATGTCCTGGGGTAATAACACAGTACGTGTCGACCTTAATTTTAACCCTTATCTTTATTTGAAAACAAAAACTGGATTGCAATATTCGTCTCTTTCTAAAATTATGAGGTATAAACGCTTTTATTTGCAATACATATTATATCATTATTTAGTCATAGTCGCACTAATTGTAAGTGAAAATTTATTAAGAGAATTGTTTGTCATTTGTTTCTCAATTGTTATTTCTTCTCTATTTGCTTTTATGGGCAATCCTAACGAAAGTAGATTTTTTATTTGTTTCAAAACTATTATCCGACTAAAAAGTCCTGACCTCAAACTTTGAAAGCTCGTATTTCAAAAACTATCCAATGGACTTTGATCAAACAGATTTTATTTTAACGACAGCTTATTCCTGCGTAAGCATACGTAATTTCAAAAGTTTTCAAATTGGCATTTATTTATTAGAGCAAAATATGTTTAAAAAACTAGATTTTTCCCTCGTATTTTAAGAATACCTACATTCACAGATTAATTAATAAAAAAGTATTCATTCGGAAAAAACAGTACTTACATTATATAAGAGACTAGACTTTGTACTATAATTTAATCTAGTTAATTTGCTATTTTGTTAGTTAATAATAAAGTTATAATAAAAAATCATGTCCCACTCAGACTCCCTTATTCGAAGAAATATTAAGAGTTCTTGACTTCTTACTATAAAGGAAAGCAAATTAAAACAGAAATGTGTATACATATATTTTAACCACAAATAATTTATTAATAAACTGTAAAATTTTTGTAAAAATTGGATAAATCAAAAAACTTTAAAGTGAGGAGTTTTTACTCGGATGGTAAGCAGGCTGAGCGGAATAATGTGTCTTGTATTTTACATTGAACTATCTATTTTGTTGTTGTTTCCAATTTAATTATTTTGTTATTTATATTCTTTTTGAGCTGTTTGAACATAGCGTCTCACATTTAATACGCCCTTTTTGCTATATTTTCTACTTTTGGCATAAAAGCAATTAGATTCTCTATCTCCATACTTTGCATCTTTTTAACTAGCCGTCCTCTGGTTAAATTTTACGTTTCTTGGCAAAGATGTTTGTTGCGATACTTTAGTGGAAAACTCCACTATCTAGCCTCAGTACCGGCCTTCATTGAGTTGTAAATTCGAAAAATGCCATTCAGAACAATTATAAGTAGTTTTAAATTTGTCTCTACTAATTTTATCAATTACATCGGCCGACACGAATCTAGCTAGAAATAGATTTTGCTAAGATTTGTTATTTCTTAAGCTTAGAATGATAAATGACCTGTTCTGTAAGTCTGAACTTAATTCTGGAAGTAATCCTGTGCTGTTGGAAGAATGTGATCATCTTGCTGATTAACAGAATTCAAAGAACCAGATTAATCTGGTTATTATTTGCTGCAACCTCATCTTACCTTCATTTTAAAAATTGACTTTTTCCTATTGAGCATCGATTAAAATTCTATGTTAATGGTGTTCGGAATGAATGTCTGTAAATAGTCTTTTATACTTAAATGTGTTCAAATCCAGTAACTCAGTAAAGTATATATACCGTAGCAAAACTAATTTTCAGTAACACTAACTGAAATGCCTTATTGCAATAGAAACCAGACAAAAATGTTTTGACTCCATACCTTTTTGCATAAACTAAACAAAAAATTTTCAAAAGAAAAGAAATTGTTCTCTAGGTTGAAAATGATATTTTTGAATATTGTTTCCTGATAGATCTAAGAACAGTTTTTCCCGACCTTTTTATTTGCAATTCAGCGAAACCTGTCCTTGCAAAACTTTTTTATTAAACAGTAGATACCAAACAATTCGTCGCCAATAACATAAAGTGTTGTATCTCAGATTTACCGATGTTACAGTAGTTTGAATTTTACTAGTTCTTTGAATGTTACTATGTCATCACCAACAAGTCATTTTCTATGCGGTTTTGATAATGAGATGCAGAAACACTTAGACAGTCGTATGACAGACCGCAGATTGAACCAAAATGTCTTATGTTTTACGTCTGTTTGTGAAATTTGTGTGCCACAGTGTTTGAGATACTCCGCTATCCAATTTCTTGAGATACGACACTTCGTGTTATTGGCAACGAATTAGTCATGCACCTTTCGCAAAAATTCCCTAAATTAGCGGAAGCAAAAAAATAAAGGTGTTTTTATAAGTCCGCAAATTCGTCAATTATTGAACAACGATGTCTTTGTAGGCAAATTAAATCAGAATGATTTTGGGATCTAGAAGAGCTACTGATCACGAAAAATCAGTTGACAACTTGCTAACAGCATTTAAGACTGCAAACGTTAGTAGATCTTTAAGAATATACATTCTGTATTCACATACGGCTTGCACCTCAGAAAATTTAGGAGATATTGCCGATGAACACGGAAATCCTTCCACCAAGGCATCTTGGGAATGGAAAAACGTCACCAGAGCAAATAGAATTCTGCCATGCTAGTAATTACTGTAGAACGTTAAGAAGAAATACAGTAGACATCAATCATAAACAAAAATCTCCATCTTAAAAGTAGTTTTATTAATAAATGTAGAAAATATCAATAAAACCTCTGATAGAAATAATTCTTTTTCAGGTGCATCAAAATTAGCTACAATTATTTTAAGAAGGAAAACGTAAGTCAAAAATTCTTGACCACTGCAATTACTGCTGAAGCTCTAATTTTTCAGTTTTTATTTGCGTGTTTAGTCTGTTCTGAATTGCAAACTGTTAAAGAATGAAACGCGTTTATTACGAGCTGATAAAAAATGGATTAGACTTTGAAAACTGTTATTACAATAACGAGTACAACATGCCAGTTAGATTTTATCTTGCCTGTTTTGTAATACATATGTACAGGGTGTCTCGGCAAAGAATGTACATGTGTTCTTATTTTAGCATTAATTATTATTTTTGTAAAGTGAGTAGCTCTAATGACGTGATTACTGACACAGAGTTGAACAAGTAAGAATAAAGAAAATTTTTATATAATAATAAAAAGTGTATGTTGCGTCTTTTCTGGGACACCCTCTTCGTTTCTGTTTATATGCTTATTTCCATTTCTTTTGTATTATGTCATGTTCGTACAGTGCATTTTTTTAAATTATAGATAGAATTCAGAGTAGGCCATGACTTACAATTTCTATAACAGTGTATATGACATTGATGCTGTTCTCACTAAAAAAAGTTACTAGGTCATTCAAATTACAATTCTTTTCCTATTGTTAAACCAAACGCTTCTGTTTATTAAACGAACCGCTGGTTTCTACTTACAAGGAGTTCTATTGTATCATCATTGTCTTTAACGGTTGATTAACATATTTGTCAATCAGCGCTTTAACTAAGCTCGGGAACGTTGACGACTTGATTCTCTTTCCGGTGCTGTTTATTTTGGTGTTATGTTAACTGTCATGGCAAGTTCTATGGAAAAATGTTTTACTGATACAATGTAATCAACCTTTTTAAGCTTAAGCTGGCAACAAGACCATTCTACAAAAGTTTATCTCTTTATAAAAATCAGAAACTGCAGTAAATCTTCTTTTGAATCTTGTTCAGTTTTAAAACTGACATGGCTGCTGGCAGAATTTTTCGGTAGAATGATACAAAATATTAATATATTTAGTTGAATTCTTGTAAGTCAAGTTTCTAGACAACTATTGAAAGTAAAAATTCAAAACAGTTTGTTTTGTCTGTCAGGTATTATTTGACTCAAATTCTTAACTTTTGAGAGCTTGAAACATTTATTTGAAAATACTCTATAAGTATTTAATCTGTTCTGGAACTAACAGTAAACCAAGTTAATTTGTAAGGCACAGATTGCAAGAATCTACACAGGAACAAACTGAGTCACCGGGAAATCAAAATTCTGTTAGGGCCGATCAGGGTTCAAAACCATTAGATAAAATAAGCTGATATAATATGAAATGTGGACAATTTTTTTAAGTATTGATTTCTTATGTTTGAGTATCGTATCTAAAAAAGCTAATTTCTTCGATAGTTTAGAAGGGCACATAACTCAGTTGTAGCAGAATGAAATCATGTTACAGATCAACTAACGTTACAATTTTGCTTTTAAAATAAGATATAATTCACCTATTATAAGGGCTGTAGCTGTTGGCACATGATATTTGCCAGCATTACTCTTAAGAGATAAAAAAGACATTAACCAAACTAAACTTCATAACTGAATAAGAACTTCCACACTTAAAAATCTAAAGTTGTTATCCATCTAAGGAGAAATAGGGTTGTCAGATGAATCAAGTAATACTGAGAGTGCTTTGTCTCTTTTGCCAAAAGAAGATGCAAATTTACTGACCTTTATTAGTTTTAATCTTATTATTACATGCAGAGGGTGCTCATGAAATTAGAAAGGATGATAAGTGACCGAGATGTGGTAACCGAAAGTGGCAACCCAAATTTCTCCTTTTTGTTAATTTTAAGATTTTTAATCTAGAATAATCTTACTCAGAGAGAAGTCAGAGGATTTAAAGAAAATTAATAATCGGCCAGTAAACTAACGGCGAGTTGCTTCAAAAGCAAAAATATTTACTGATTGTTTATTGATATTCTGCCTATTTTTTACTATTTTTGTATAATATATTTATTTACTATATTATTTTTGTGAGTTTAGCCCATTTTAGGCAAATATATTTTAGCCACTTACTGATCTGTCTTGGATTTTCTCGAAATGCTAATTCTATTGATGTACTAGAATAATCTTAAAAATAATAAGTTTTTTAATGTTTGAGTTGTCATTCAAGTTGAGCACATCTTGTCATTTCTTGATTGAACTTGAAAGTGCTTTCAAATTTTGATTTCAGTTAGAATCGTGAGGTTGTGACGTCACAGTTTTCAAACTTGAGGAAATCGAGGCCAGTTTATCGTTTGCGACGTTGATTGATTTCTTTCAGGCTGGCTATAGCTATAAGAATATTAACCTGATCAAGAGCGTTATTGCTATAGATTTCAAGAAAGAAAAACAAGAAGAAAATGTAAATATTTATTAACAAGATTCAAAATATAATTCGTAGAGAATTTACCTATTATTTTAAGCACATTATTTTACAATCAGTCTTTAAAATACCTCTTTTTATATAAATTTCTCTTTTAAAAATGCACCGTTGTTGGAAAACTTCCTTTCATACATAAGTTATAAAAAAGTCAACTTTCGTTAAATTTATAATATATTCGTTAAAAGCACTTTATTTTTCATTTTTAGAATATGCGTGATTTTCCGTTCCATTTTAATTTTAAAATAGGCCAAGTCAACATGCGAAAATTTTAAATAAGCTGATTAAAATAATCAGCATTGGTAATATATTATAAAATCTCGACGTAAAAGAAAAACGTGTTAATTTATGTATGTCACATATCAACAATTATTTTAAGTTCTCTCTTATCATTAATTAATTCAAGTTTATTTTATGATAACCTATTAAGATTAAGGGGTACTGCTTTCTGGTCTTAACTGACGTGTTTGTCTTTGCATATCCTCATATGCAATTGAAAAGACGCTTTTCTTCTCGGCCATTGGTGGACGAGCTAATGCAATACCCGAATCGACATCATCATCGCCACGGCGAGGTGGCAAAGGATTCTCGAATCTATGTTCTGAGTGCTGTATTAGTGGATGTACAGGTCCAGCATTTGTGCCTGCTTGAGCTGCAGACTGCGAAGAAACCTGTGTTGTCTTTTTGCGAATCTTTGCTTCCACTGCTGCTTGTCTCGCACTAACACCAGATGTTCCAGGCTTTACTGGCGCAGCTTCTGCTTGTTTAGCGCTCTTTTTCGTTGCGGCCGAGTTTCTTTGAACTTTCGAATACCATTCCATATATCTAGATCCCCCTTTTCTAGTCGTCTTAGTGCTAGGTTTAGGGGTTTTACTAAGATCAGACTGACTAACAGATTTAGTCTCTTTAATTTGGTCCCCGTTATTGGATACGCTCCTAAGATCACTTTCTGAATGAAACTTATGCGACTTACTTAAAGAACTTTCACCTCCTTCAGGTCGAAATTTATGCGTTTGACTTAAACTACTGCTACCTCTTTCTACATATTTACGAGTTTGGCTTATGTCGCCATTTTCAGTGCGATATTTAGTTGTTGCTTGTGCAAGTACATTGTCATCTATTTCCGGCGAAGATAAATTATCTAAACTATCGTCACTATACCGTTCGTATCTGCCAGATTTTGTACGCTCACGATACACTTCATTATCACTAACACTTTCTTGAGATCTCACTAAAGATTCTGCAATTTCTTTTAAAACTTCTTTTCGAATAGCCGACCTAGTTGGTCGAGATTTGGAAGAACTTTCTTTAAGAAGTTCACGTAGAACTTTAGTACGTATTCTGTCTAAAGTACTACTTGTAGATACTTCTTTACGTTGTTTTTCCACGGTTTCTACGTTACTTTCAGACTCTTCCTGTATTGGAGTTCTAATTTTTCGCTTTACTGGCATAATATCTTTTCTGCGAGTACGCCATGGCTTTCCACGTTTTTTAGTGATAACTATTTCTTCATCACTACCTTCACTTGCATCATTATCAGATCTAGTAAGTCTCCTAGGCGGTCGAAGATATTTAGGATCTGTTTGAGTGAATGCATCACGATCGGTTTGGGTACCCGCTGGTAAAGATTGAGTTTCCAAACGCAATTCTCTTTCTCTTTCTAAAAGAATTTGTCTTAATAAGTTATTTTGCTGTCGAAGTGTTGCTTCTAGTTGTTCTTGATCGATTTGAGTTCTATTAACCTCGTTTGGCAAGTTGACCGCTGCACGCGCTGTGGTTTGTTGATCAATAAATCTACGCATCAGTATATCTTTACCGCTATCTCCCACCAGAGATTGTTCTACTAACGTAGTGGGCCTCTGTTGCTCACCGCCACGAGTTATTAAGCGTAAAATATCAGCGTTACCCTCTCTAATATATAATTGTTCTCTAGGTTCGTCTTTAGTCAGCTGTCCTTTATGTACTACGCGCCTAGGAACACCGCGTTCAGATCCACGTTCGAATTCATGACGTCTAAGAGAATCTACTTCAGCGTCAGCAAGAACGGCTTCCGGGGTCCAAGCTTCCCTTCTACCAAACCATTCTGCTACTTGAACTGCTTTACTGTTCCTACCATGTCCGGAACCTTCTATAATAAGTCTAGATACATCAGCCGATCCGATTTTTCGTTTACGTGGAGGAACATATAGAGGACAAGGAGCGCAAATGCAGCAGCATATAAGTATCAATATAATTATTATTGCAAGTATAGCTAAGAAGATTAGGATCCACCATGGCCACGCTAACCCCGCTTCTCGTACCTCTTCATGGGTGCTTCTTCTGTCATAGATTTGTTGAATACGTTTTATATCAACCACTGTGTCTGGCCCGTAAGTGACGGTGGCAACGACCTGACTCCTATAAAGATTTTATCTTAAGACATTTACGGTCAAAAAAGCTAATAATAGTAAAAGTCACGCAGGAAAAACATTGGAGAATTGCAAAGAAATTAGTGATAAGAATTCTTACGAACAATGACCTTTCATTAAGAAATTCTACACAAAACATTTCTTTTTTTATGTTTGGTAATAATGAGGTCAGTTATTCAAGAAGTGAATTTATTTTTTTCCTTTAATTGCCCAACTGTTAATGAATAATTAATTCTTTTTTTTCCATTAAGTAATAATAAAATTTATTTCTTTACAATTCTCAGGTATAATTTATACAATTTGATTTTTTACAATTACCTATCGCCTCCACCATTTCCATCGTTTCCAGTAAGTGGGCGAACTTCTCGAACATTAACTTGTGCTCCCGTTAGCGCTCGTAGCTCCTTTTCAATAGCTTTTCTGTCTGGATTTAGACCAGGAACAATGAAAGTAATAATACGAGTGCGACCTTCAGGAGGATACAGTCTTATTTCACATTCACTCCATAAATGAGGAACGCCTTCATCCCATGCACGAGCTTTTACTACGGCTGTTTCCGTATCCTTCCAAATTGGTTTTATAATTAATTCACCTGTATGTTCATTTAAAGTTACATTTTCTACTGGAGCTACAAATTCATAGTGTACTATATTATTAGGAGCAGTTACATCTGCATCTGTAGCTTTAATAAAAGCTGGAGATGTAAAGCTCTTTCTTTCACCATCTAAAATAAATTCATACAGATCTTTTTCGAACTTGGGAGTTTCATCATTTACGTCAATTAAATTGATTATAACTTGAGAACTAGCCTTTAGACCACCACCTTCTTCATCAGTTGCTTCAACAGAAAACTGAAATTTCGATGTACGTTCTGCATCTAGTTCACGCGAATCTGCTACACTAATCAAACCAGTAGATGGATCGATTCTAAAAGCTTGACTTCCTGTACCTGTTAATTGTGTATATCTAATACGTTCGCTAGATTTAGAATCTGGATCGACAGCTTCCACTCGTAAAACACTAGTACCGACTTCAGCATTTTCTAATATGGAAGCTTGCCATTCTGATTTAATAAATGTGGGAGGACTATCATTAACATCGTTTAACATCACTATCAGACGCGCATACGTGGTATTATCACTACCCAGTTGTTTTGCAACAAGATCACATTGAACTGTCGATCTCTCTTCGTAGTCCAACAATCGCGAATCACGTACGGTAACGACAAATTTTCCACGACCCTCGATAACGGTTGGAGACACATCAAATGTTCCATTATTGTTAATTAGATCGAGTGTTATTACTTCTCCAGGATCTCCAATAACCTCTGCTCCTGGCAAATTTAACTGAGTACCAGGGGGTGAGTTTTCGTCAAGAGTCGCAGTAAAGAGAGGACTGCTAAAATGTGGAGATGTCCAAGAAGGTACAGGAGGTATTAAAGCAACCTGAACAGAGCTCGACAAGGCTGGGGGTTCGTCAGCACCCACGCGAATTTCTTCAGCTACTACAGTTAAAACAACTGGAGCTCCAGCATGAGAAATAGCTTGAATATCAGCTAATGGTCTTGCCAACCTTAATTCACCTAAAAAGAAAATAAAATTTAGTATTTTGTACAATTTTATTTTTGAATATGAAGTCGACAATGTTGCTAATAGTATTTGTTAAATTTCAAAAAAAAAGTATAAATTAAATATTAAAAGGACTAATGATTTTCTTCCTACGCAAGTGTGACAACAGGTTTTTATCATGAATGATATTTTCATCGTAACAATAATATTCTTAGAAGCAAAAATCGATATAAAATTGTGTTACGAAAAATATTCTTTTTTTTGGAAAATAATTTACGTTTCGATGCTATTCGTGATTTCGATTTAATACTTGAACTGATAAATAGATTTTATTTGTTACCTCAATGCTATATGTATGTTTATACAACACGCACAGACGTGTTCTTAATTTATATATAGTGTCTTCGAAAACGGCGTATTGTCTAGAATAATGCAAAATTTAGGTTCGTGTCTAAAGGCATTATATTAATTTAAAGGATTAAAACCAAACTCATTAATAATTTGAGCGGTATATTAAGTATATGCAGATTCGAGTTGTCAGAATATAATTAGGTAAATCAAATTTATTCCGAATAAAGCAAGGTCTAGTATTAGTCACTGCTATCGAATTTTTGAACAGCATTACGTTTTCGTGAGGCAAAGCGTAAAAATAAGTGGACTTATTTAAATAAACCCCAAGTGAAGGAGGCCACACGAGTTCCGGAAGCTGCATATCGTTTAATCTAACACGAAACGTATATACAAAAAGGATCGATATCTTACCCTTGTCTTCAGACAAGTTAAAGAAGGGCGTAAAAGGACTGCCTTCTGATACCAGGCCATAACGAATACCCCGTGGATTGCCACGATCGCCGTCTTCAGCACGAATTTGAAGAATTAAATCTCCGGGCTTTATTTTCGGATCTAGAATTGTTACAGGTGGGGCTTGAGTAAAAACAGGTGGTGTATCCTGTTCATCTAAAACAGCTATCAATAAAGGCCAACTGGCGATATTACGGGAGTCGTTTCCAGGTTCAGTCCAGGCATCCTGAAATTATATTATCGTGCTAAATCTTATGTTGAGAATATGAAATATTATGTTAACATACGTTGGCTAATACAGTAAGATGATAAGAACTTTGAGTCTCATAATCTAAAGGGCCGAATAATACAATAGCAGCTTCAGCGTCTTTTTCATTTATTAAACGTTGTCTTAAACCAAACGATGGCGATCCCCATAATTCTATAAGAACAGCTTTTTCTCGATTTGGATTTCCTCTTGCTATTAAAGTTCCTAACTCCGTATTTCGCTTTGCTTTTTCGGATATTTTTAGTAAAGCCGGTGCTCCCGGAAAAATATCCGCAACTGGAGTTGTAGCGTTTGTTGCGCGAAACGAACATCTAATTCTAATTGTTGTTCCTTGGGGATTTCTTAAAGCGACTATAAAGTCATAAAATCTGCCAGCATCCAACTTTTTTTGTAGCACTACATTTGCTTGACATACAGAATTAAAACGGCTACAGTTTAAGGTTTGTACTGACACCACCGTGTTATCTCCTTCCAGCACGAAATCCAGGGGGAAATTGAATTCGGTATCGGTGGCGCGGAGGCGATAAATGACTGATCCCACAGCGGCATCGGCTGGCACCAAGACATTTTGCATAGTTGCTGTGGGATCAAAGCGAGGCATTGCAACCACCACGAAAGGAACACATATTATCAGTAGCAAGTAACGCATCGCGAAAACTAAAGTCGCGACTTTGGACGCAGACTGGCCTGCACGCTATAACGCGTTCCTCTGGCCAATCAATTACTTATACCCTTTTATATTTTATTACAGCAAATAGGTTTCGTGTTTGAGGAACATACCATGTCAATGATGTTGACCCTTGTTGATTCAATTTTAAATAGACGCTTTCGTGTCTTCCGTTTTCATCGCGAGACTCGAGAACAACGACCACTTAACTACCCCGTGTCGACTTCTTGCGGAAACGGAACTAATGTATATTATGTAGAAATTTAACTAGTGGCAGTGTTACTTCAAACAAATCCAGCTGACTACTAAGCGGTGGCTAAACCAAATCTTGGTCATCTGGTCATAGTCGTGGCCGGTCGCCAGGAAACATACGCATACACAAACCCCTACAATCGATGCCGTCGCTGGACATCAATTGAAGTAAATGTCCAAGTAGTTTCTTAACACGCAAAGTTAAAGAAAGAACCTTTATTGTAATCCTACGAACAATGATGTCATACCTAAAGTTATGCGATGAAGAATTATGAAGAAGAAAAAAAAAGTGGGTCACGTACCATTTAACATTTAAATAAACGGAAAAGCGCCTGGGGAAAACAATCACGCTACAACGAACACAAAACACGCGTTTGTGGTCATCTTTCCTTTGAATTATGCAACAAAGTAAATTTGATTTTTTTAGTTCACCGTTTAACAACAAACATAAAAAATTAGAAAGAAACTGAACGAATAAACAATCAAAACGTGTGTTCTTATGTAGTACACATTTGTCAAAATTCTATTATTACGTATTATAAAATAATTAAATAAAAATGTTGACTGATTTTTTCAGGTGATGTAACATAAAGGTTTGGATCAATTTAAATATTTTATTAATTTTTTGTTTACATTAGATGAAAAGTATTTATTTAGACAAACCAACAATTCTCTTTTTTGAAACCTGCACATTTTTTAACCTTCTAGGTTTTCAGTTACACTGTAATACTTATTTTCTTAATTTAAGTAATTTAGTTTTTTGGGCATTCTTTAATACGCATTGCGCACCGTTGCTAAATGCTAATCATAAGATATTTTATGACAATGTCCAATCTTTTCATCAATAAATAGTATTGATGGCCTATTGGTAATACTTGGAAATGTAACCTTATGTAGCCGTGGTGCATTAATTGCTGCTGCCAGTGTTGATCCGAAGAACAAATAAAAGAGCACAGATTGATCCAAATCCCGTTCTGAAAGCACGGGTTCAGATTCCTGTTCTCACTAATAATGTTTCCCGCGATTTTTTTTTATATTAGTGGCATAGGTCTTACCTTTCAAAATTTCTAAAATTTCCGATCTTTCAAGTTCCTAAAGATGTTCTTCCTCTCAAAACGAGGTAATGAAATTCATTCGCTTTCCGTTTTGTACATACATACGACAAATCTAAAAGAAATAAGAACAATACTAATAAAAACTTAGATATTCTAGAAAAAATAGCAATGAATAGTGTCATAAAAATAAGAATAATTCCAGGAGATCTGAATAGTAGAATACGAAACAAGCGAACGAAGAGTAAAGAGTAAAAGATACTGTTTATTGTTTGCAGGCACGAAAAATAAGATAATAATGAAAACAAAAAGCTGTTCAAAGATAGCGCCATGGGTGCCAGCGCTAGTAGAACTTTTTGCAAGGAGATGCAAAATATTTTGTTGCACTTACACAAGAACACACATACGTAGTTGGGTTCAGGCTTTGGTTCTGGGCCGGCGCATGAACCAAAGATGAGTTTTGCCCTCCCCTTCCCCTCCGACGCCATCCAAATCTGTAATATATTACATTCGTGCGGTTTAAACTTACCAGCATCATATCAACATGAAAGGCGACACCAGGCCTGGTTAAGTTTCTTGTAGCCAAATGTTGCAGTGTAAATTTTCTTATTTATGTTCGTTGTAGTACCTAGCTTAAGTAGCCAAAAATACATACAGGTATCAGTATCGCCAGAAATGTTGTAAAATTGGCAGGTTTTAGTATACTTCTTTTCTAGAAGATCTTTAAACAAAAACAGGGTCGTCTAGGATCCTAAGAATTCTAACAATCTCTAAAAGCAGTAGTAAAACGTGAAAGAATGCTCAAACCCAGACAGTTTTGGATAGGACTTTCGAACACAAAGACAGTAGCATCCTATTCTATTGAACTGTTTCAGACAAAAAGATAAATATTCATTCAAGAATTGCTCGACTCAAATTAATCTTTTCTCATTTTTGAAACTTTATAACATTTATCCAATATTGATCAGTTGATCTTTTTACTAATTTTCAGTTCTCGATATTTTTCTTTTTTTAAGCCCAGAATATATACCATAAATTTGGTGATGACTGATGACTTTCATTAACCTTGGCTATCAAGTTTCTAAAGAATTGGAGACATTGAAGTTAAAGTTTGTTCGATCAAAAGTGGAACGACCTGTTTATATCCAAAAAAAATTTACTGCAGAAGAGCTCCTGTTGGACTTGAAGCTTCAAGTGTCACTATGGCCTTACCCAGTGACGGAAATAAGTGTCTCGAGGTACTCCTGCAAGTTTATTTTGGAGGCCTCTAGCCGCGCCTTATGAGAATGTATTCCCTTTTTTTCGCCCCTGGCCTTGGTTAAAAACACTTGGAAAAGGTTACTTTTGAGGTTTGGGGGATCCTTGGAGTCCTTATATCCACCATCGGACTCTTACCATAAACTTTCCACTTCCGTATTGGTAGAATTTGATTTTCATTTATTCTATAAGCTGAAAGACGGGCGGAAAACTAGCATCTGACAACTCCAACTAAATAATGATGATGCTAACCATTCCAATCAAACCAATATTTGCTTATATACAATTAATTCTTAATTCAATCGAGTGCAAGTGCATCCACTTGCTTTTGCACCTCTCTTACGGCGCGTTCTTCCAGCATGGAATTATCAACCAACATACGTAGAGTGCAAGTAAGCAAGCACTGATTTTTAGATTATACGTACGCTTTTTATTTTAGAATCGTTTCATTGTACTGGAACTTAAAACCTGACAATAGGTACACCTGGTACACCTAATTAAACATAAATGGCATTGGAAGATTTTTCTGCTTCAAAATGATCGGATAAAAGATTCATGCTAAAGAAGAATAGTTCAACAGTCTAATAACAAATTAGTAAAGACAGGATTATGGTTGTTATAAAAACAAAAAAGGCACCTAAAACAAGCACTATAAATCTATAAAATAGTTTGTTAAATTGATAAGATCCTAAAATAGGCAACTTGTTTTTAGAGAAAAATTGCAATAGCGCTTCATAGAAAAGCCAAATTATGAAAGATTGCTCAAGTTGAAGAAGTACTTCAAATCTATTTTGATGTATTTTATTGCTACACGGTAATGTTTTCACTGAAAGGTGTACGCACTACAGAGACATCGAAAATGATTACAAACCACGTGACCACGAAATTTACTGTTAATTAGGCAACACATCTTGCACTACTAGCAGCTTTGTTGTAATAAAAATAATGTAGTTTTCCCAGTGGCTTAGTATTGGATATACATATGATGAAACTACTGCGTTAAATCTAATTTACCTCGATTAACTCACAAAAAGTAGATTTAGTCTTGAACAAAACTGATCTTTACATAGAACAAAATAAACTGTAAAAACCGCAAAACAAAGAGGAGACAATAAGAAATCATGAAACGCACGCACGCCCATGTAATTTTAAGTTAGAAATATACTGGGATGGGTATTACTCTGTAGTACGGCTAACGTCGAAAACCAAAATATCGCGCCATTTTTAAATTAATGGTCATGTGGTTTGTAATCATTTTCGATGCCTCTGCAGATTATTGTAGAGAGAGAATCAACGCAAATGCCACCGTAGGTGGCTGCCATTTAGGAAACTTAATTCCTCTATGGCTGGAGAATTTGGAAAAACGGTAGTCGTCAACATCATGTCAGGTACAAAGCAGTCCGCACCCCCCGTCAACGGCGATGATGGTCTGGTGGCGACGGTGGAGCAGGCCGGAAGCAGGGTTCTCCAGAATCCCCGCCAATGTCGATGACCCATGTTCAGGTGGAATGCCCAAGGACAGCCAGCGAGCCGTCACACAGTGACGACGATTGTGGTAACACGATGCGGCGGTTCTTTTCAGAACGGTGTTGGTATTGTGTAGTGAGGGGTGTGAGAGTGTGTATATGTTAGAGTGGTGATGTGTGGGTGCCTAGGTGTGTATAGTGTGCCGTGGACTGGTGCAGAAATTGTTCCGGCATTTGCCTTCACCACTAGGGAAACCACGGAAAACCCTAGTGAGAACAATGTGGCGGGTGATTGCGGAATGCGGCGTGGTGGAGTTGGGATGGGTGTGGTGTGCCGGGAATTATGGCGGGAAGTGTAGCGGATAGGCGACGAATTTCCGGGCGCAGTGGTATTGGTACCTTGAGGAGCCTCGGGCTCAAGGGTTTGGGTGGGAAAGGAATTGGGTTGGTCGCGGCCCGGTAGCTACCCGGGCCGGTCGGAAGAGGCTGAGATGGGTGGATGATGGTGGCCGGGCCTACGCAGGCACCGATTGGTGGTGGAGCGGCCGTTGATCCATCTACTGCATCTTGGGTTAGGTTGGAAGTGTGGCGGTCGCGGTCCTCAAGCTCCCCAATTCCTGAAAACCGACGGTCGGGTGGGATGATGCAGCAGTGCGACCTCGAGTCGCCCCGTTGGTGGTGGAAATGGGCCAGGCCTGTGCCCCCCAATACACAGACTCTGGAGGGTGGGATGGCGGTAGCCCCCGACTACCGCGCTGTTGGTTGAGCCCGTACTATTCGTCACCGATGCACTACACTTGAGATTATTGTAATTTTATTGATTCCTTTTAAACTGATCAATCCGACGACAAACTGAACTGAAGTAAGATTGCAAGATGTGTGTAAGGTCGTATATGCAAATAACTCAGGTTCAGGTCAGTCTTTCTCAATTTTTTAAAATAAAGTGTTGCTCTAAAATAGTAAACATACGTTTGCGAAAATGGTCGCGTGGTTCGAAGATTTTCTGTTAGAATTTATTGAAGTATTTCACGCGAACGGAGCATTCTGAAAAGGAAAATCAAAAAACTATTACAGTAAAACTAAAACAAATGAGTGCTACGAGACTTTAATCAATAAACTTAAAGAAATCGACCTTTCTGCAAATCGTGCTATGATTGCAAGCAAAATGAATAAATTTGCTCAGTATGTTTCGCAAAGAGCGCATAATTAAACTTCTACAGGCTCCTTGGCTGCCTGACTTTGGCTTTAGCGATGGCTGGCTTGCTGGCTACCTGGTTTGAGAGCTGTTGGCTTCAGATGGAGCGCTGCAAGCTTGGCTTGAGCGCTGCAGGCGTTTTGTTGAGGGCAGCAGGCGTTGGCTTGAGCGCTGCGCTGCTCCCGATTATCCGCTAGGATAGTGTTACTGTGGAATTTGAGAACTATCATCACCTTGGCGCTGTATCATCTTACTTACTCGAGTGACGAGATCGCCACTTACTCATCAGCCTCATCACGTTACGCTTGCATACGTCTTCTACGGTTTATCAGTAGTAACCAAAGAAATTAATTACGTGGATTGGAATGAATTACTAAATTCACTCAAAGCTAGGTTGTTTATCAGTCTGCAATACAGAATTTTCCAAATCCCGTTCTTAAACCTTTTACGTATCTCGATGTTAAGATGGCTTTATCCACGTTCACTGATTAAACTCGAAGATTCGATCGATTTTTGTAAACTTCAAACCATGTTTTAATGGCTTGCTTTAGAGCTCAGTAATTAGGCATACAAGGTTTCCCTGGGGTAATGATTCATAGCAAGATTATACGTAAAATCAGTTTCCAGCAAATATTTATTATCTCCCCAGTACTGTTTTAGGAAAATTCAAGTATTGCATGATATTACTGGGATAACAAGAAACAATTTGAAGTACCACATTACAAGAAAGGAAGCCTATTACCCTCAATAGTAGTAATTTTTCAATTTAATTTTGTGAATGTGTATTTTTTAGTTGTTGAACAATTGCTAACATTTTGACAAACCTGCGGCATAAGGCGTTTGCTGTAACCTGAGGAACCTGGATTCAGATTCGAGTAAAGGCGATATTTTTTTTTATATCTAAGAAGTGAAATTAGATTTTTGGAATGATATGGTTATGACCGTTTCGTTTTCAACAGTAGTATATCATTACAAAAATTTAATTTTACTTTTTAGTTATTATAGAGAGTATTGCCTTTACTAGAATTTGAACTCAAGTTCATCAGGTGGCAACAAGCGCTTTATGCCGTATTTTGTTATGTCTCGCTATCTTATGGAAACCCTGTATAACATTATTTACAATACAGTGTAAACATTATAGTTTTTTCTGGTTCAAGCACGGAGTCTTTGTATTTTCTCAACCACTTAAAACCTCATATAGCAGGAACTCTGACATAGACCACCCATACAAGTTATTTACATCAAAGTGTACAGCAGGTAGGTGTTGAGTCAACTCGGGAATGAGTAACTTTGTCATACTGGCTGAAACACATTCAGCCCTCTATGGATGCATCATTCAACAAATATCAGTAGCATATATATAGTTGCAAGTAGCTTCAATTCTACCTTGGTGCATTTCATCACATCTCAGATGAGTCCTGGGATGGACACGTACTATGTGGTAGGTAGGTTTTGAAGGCAAATGTCTAAATCTTTCAAAAACGTCGGCAAGCAAAAGGACATTAGTCTTTAGGAATGAATAAGTCTGAGTGCTCACCTAATATCTTGCAATCAAACTCCTTCTATACTCAGCAGGCATAAGCATAGTCACCAAGTAAAACTGTTCTGTTAGAAGTGCAAGTCTCTTCAGTTAGTCTTATCAATGGGTATTACACCAAAAAAGACTTTTGGAACTCTTGTTAGTAACTATTATACCCTAAAAATATCTGATTCGCTACCTTATCAAAACTGACACCTTATTAATCAGAAGACCTCGACAGCACCCTGTTAGAACAAAAATAAATCTGTATATAAAACTAATATATGAAGACTGAAGAGTTATTTATCCTGCTGTTTTATAACTTGCAATGGATAATAGATGGGTACTACATATATTGATAGATCTTCTATAGATGAGCCAATTACACCAAGCACTGAATACCTCCTTATACAATGGTTGCACCAATTGTTGTTTCTTGTAAATAGCAGATTTAACAGACTGCTTTAGTTTGACAAAAGTAATTAATTGATAAAAAGCAACAAATTGATGTAATTTTGAAAGAACTGTACTTTAAAACAGATACATTTTGTTAATTGAATTAATTTATTATAAATACTTACTTAGACAATTTACAGAACTAAGAACTTAATACAATTTTTTTGTTTTATGCACTTCTGGCATTTTATATTTACAACGACTAACAAGACTAAGCATATCATCGATCAACTGCTGTGGTACGAATTCTTCTTTTTCCAGAAGTTCTTGATAGAATTTTACTGCTGACTCGCAATCATTATTAATGCCTGCATGTATAAATACAAATTAGATTATCACAAATATAAGTATAATAACTATTTAGCTTACTATGTATTTGCATTATATATTGATGTATTATTGATCGATCTATTAAATCTGTAGAAAGTTGGTAAGTCGCAGTCGATAATGTTTGCAATGCAAAAAGATTGTCTTCTTTCACCCAACGTTTACATCGTTTCTCCATTTGTCTTTTATCAATACCTTTTACCTCCTGTAAACTTACTACAGTAAAATAACAAAATTTATTAGAATTGCTACACTTACAATAATAAACTTTCTCAATGATCTATGAAGTCCACTTTGGGCAAGTACCGTAACTAATGATAAATTAGCTGCTTCAGTTCCATGAACTTTAGTTGTTACATTTAATACATCCTGCATTAATCTTTCATTTTCTGCTTTTACTAAAGTATATAACAGCTCTACCTGAAGTGGTGTGCAATTGTACTTTTGCGCAAAATTTGTAAATACTTCTACAGCCTTAGTTAGATTACCTCTGTAAGTAAAAGCAATAAGAAGAATTCTGAATTAGCAATGACAACTGTTAAAAGGGGATATGTAACAAAAATCAAATTGTTGGTAAAGTTAAAAAAACTACCTAACAAAAAGAAAAGGAAATTTTTTATGACTTTAGTGATGACAGCTTTCTCCTGACTTTTCTACAAATTGATTTTACTGCTCTTTGTTTAAAAAAAAGAAAAGAATTTAAAATTTTTTTACAGCAATTTGAAATTTTGCACATACCCCCATTTAACAATGACCACTTCAATTCTAGTTTGTGGTAGTTAAGAG
Source organism: Ignelater luminosus (assembly GCA_011009095.1). Lineage (NCBI taxonomy): Eukaryota > Metazoa > Arthropoda > Insecta > Coleoptera > Elateridae > Ignelater > Ignelater luminosus. The sequence continues at coordinate 24,544 of VTPC01001452.1, read as the reverse complement.
TTCCATTGTAAGAACACTTTAATTCTCTTTATCCATTACGGTTTAGTGCTGCATTTTTGTCTAGTTAACTAAGAAGAAGAATTTTTAAATTGCTTTCACTTTTTGATTATGTGTAACTTCTGGATGTAGCAAATTCTATATACTTTTGTATAATGCATGTAGAAGCCAAATTATGTAAGAAGAAATTAATACAGAATTCTCATGTGTAAAACAAAGACAATTTCAGAACTTCTACTCAGGATTGGTGTGTGCATATGCAGAAGTTTTTTTCTGAACAGTTTTAAATATCACGTGCATGGTAAGATGTCTTAAATTTGTTGTGTTGCGCCCATCTCTTTTTCCTGCTTCAACTATGCTACATCCAGAAGTTATACTTAATAAAAGCTTTCAATAGTAATAAGAAAATAATTCTAACTGCTGTGATGTTGTTAGTAAAGGAGGAATTAGTTGTTGAAGATAAGCAATAATTCCTACTACGAGTCCTGCACTAAAAACGTATGTGTATTCATTGCAGATACTTCTACCTGGATCAATTAACAAACTGAATTCCAAATTAAGAGAAATTGGAGCATCCTTTACTACTCCTGATTATTGCTAAAATTTTGTTAACACTATGTCAAGTTTTGAAAATGAAAGCAATATGATTATTGGAAAAAGAATAAGTCTGAATTTCATTAGTAATAATAAAACTGAAAGACATGAGTTAGCATGGATTTTTCTCAAAAAATTGAGTATCTGTGAAAGTAAAATGAGTACAGTTGCAATGCTGATCTTTTTTCAAGAAGTAACATTGATAATAAGTAGGGAATCCAAATTTTGGGATCAGGATTCAGTTTTGAGATCTTGAATCTTGATTTTCTACTGTTGGAACCCATCCCGAAGTATTTTTCTTCTATTATTTTTATAAATATAAGGGTAAAACTTTAAGTTTTAAAGTCAAGCCAATAATACAAAGAAAATATAAATTCAAACAGATTATATTTCTGATATATTGACAGTAACTCGGTAATACACTAACAAGTTTATATAACTATACATTTCAAAATATTAATTTCTGCATACTGTCTTTTATAATTTCCATACTAACATATAGTATTATTAAATAAAATCTCAAAAGAACAGTAATTATTAATGTTACTTCTTTCCTATTTTATTTGGGCTGTGGTTAGTCGTCACGTGTTTATGAACTGTTCTTACAGCCTTCGGGATCTCGGTGCCTGGCTAGTAATTTTTTAGTTAAGTGGAACAAGAAGAAGATGATTATATTTAAGTAAAAATTATAATCTTGGGATCCCGAACTGCTAAATTTGTCCCAAAATCTCGAATTCCGGGATCCTACATTGACTATTTTTGTGGGATCCCAAGATTGAATTCTCTAATAATAAGAAGAAAAGCAACTATTAATGTGTCACATCATGGCTTTCCTATTTTAGGAAGACTGAGCATTTTTGAGATTACCTTAAAACAAAATATCACAATAATGACGTGTAAACTAAACCAGAATTTAAAACAGTTTACACACACCCTGCGAATTTACATCAAAATCTGAATCAAAAGTTAAATACATTTTTTGTCATAAATCCGTAGTTTTTAAAATATGGTGAATTAAAAGTTTCTAGAGCTGAAAACATTGCACGATGATCTATTTTTATTTTACTAGGATTGCTGGTTGCAAGGCTGCTGTTTTTCATAAATGGGCGCATTCAGTAGACTCCAGTGCTACAACAGCAAATGCTACCTTGAGTTGCAGCAATTGTATTTAGCTAAACAGCAGCATTTGGGTGCATACAATTGGGCTGTGAAGAAAGTACCGCAGAAAAAGTGACAAAAATTAAAAAATATATAAACTGTCAAATTTCAACAATAAATAAATCCCTCAGTGGTGTCAGCAGTGGTTCAGCTGAATATTGCAACATATTTTTAAAATTCTACAGCAAAGATTTAACAGAATAAGTAGCAGATTATAAACAAATTATTAAGAAATAACACAAAAATATTTCTTTTTTACTTAAACTATACAGCGTTCACAATGTTTCTGGGTCGTATATGGCTGTGGAAGAATGACAGTTTGCTTATTGTAAACCGGGTTGTTTATCTATTAACTCGGCTTGTAAAATCTTATTGACGCTTAATGTGCTTTAAGGTTATGATTTTATGACAGTTCAACGTCATGCTGTTGTCTTTTTTTTGTAACTCTGTAAATGGAAGACTTGATTTTTTTTAACAAAACAAAACTAATCGGTACTAAACATTTATGCAAAATTTTTGATCATGCAACAGAGCCAAATGGAGCCGCAGGTGCGACAATTTTCAAAAAAAAAGAAAATACTTCCAATCTAACAAAATGAAAGCATGGCCTGTTACGACCTAGAAACATTGTGAATGGGGTATATAAATAATTGTAACTTTTTTGTCTTAATTATTAAAAACAAAGAAATCTTAATAAGAATTAGGAACATTCATAACTTTGTAATGAAGAATTTTTGTCAAAATAGTATCAGAATGTCTTCAGTTTGTAATGTAGAATAACGTGGTGTATATATTAGGTGCCATTTTAAATATTCATTACTAACTTATTAATAAGCTATGTCACCAACCCCAAGAAAAACTCTCCAATAAATAAAATAGACCGAGAAGGTAGATGCCACATAAGGATGTAAAAGCTCAAGTTATTAAGTTCTATCTCTGCCTTTCTAGATTAGCCACTGTACATCAATAAAAAATTTATGGTTTTTCTTAGAGTTGTTGACCAGTAATAACATAACTGATGATCTTACTTTTTCAAATATACTTTAACTAAAGGTCCTAAAATAATATTGGAAGGTACACAGTAACCTTTCTCAACCAGTAGATTAAATAGTTTTTCTGCCTGTACTTCATCAGCAGCTGCTGTAATCAACTGCCAGCAATTTCGTACAATTGTAGGTCCACCCTGAGCACACCTACAACAAATATCAATTTATTCTTATTTACTTAAGCTATTATTATAACATACAAACCTATCTTTAGTTTCATTTTCAAGTATATCTATAGCTTTATTAAACTGATTGTTCTTTATCAGTAATGTAGCTAAATCCAGAACTTTAAATGAATCAATAAAAAAGGATGTACTAGTTTTTTTTACTTCATCGTATATCTTTAATGCGCTATCTACATTATCATTTGTAATATAAGAATACATTAAAGCAGCTTTCATTCCAGCAGTTTCCACATAACCTGCGTTACTAAATTTTTGACGTAATTCATTTACTTTCTTTTCATCACCTGTACGTGCATATTCTTGTATTAGTCTACGTAACACTCCACGTACTTCCATATTCTTGTTTTGTAATTCTATAAGATGACATTCCAATTCTGATACATTCATATTACGCTAAATAGGCAATTATTAATATTGAAACAAAAAATTTGTTATTACTAATAGAATAATACAGCAAAAACAGAATTACAAATTCATTTGTAAAAATAGTGTAATTATCAGTAAATAATTCTTTCATCAGTAAGTAATGAATTTACAAAATTATTTACTGCATTTTGCTGTTTTTTCAATTGTATATTCTTTTAAGTAACTTACTGGATGAGGGATGTGTGAATTGTTGTTTTGGGGAATAGATACATTTGATAAGTTATTTATTTCTTCCAAAATTGCTGTATTTAGTTGAGTCTGATGGCTGGGTAACTTCATTCGATAAATTAGAGAATCAGAAGTAGAAAGTGATATGTATAATTTTGCTACATGCATTGCCTGCAATCATAATAGAGTTCATTAATTATTATTTAACAATTGCACCCTAAATGCAGTGGTAGCACAGCTCACAATTTCCGTTAATGCAATCTATGCAAATCTTTTTGTTAAAGAAATATAATTTAAAATTATTAATTTCATTAAATGCTACTTGGATCAGTGCTGCATTTTGCAGAAATAAACAGCTATTACAAGTGGTAAAAGCAAGATGTTTTCTTTTTTGCTGAAGAATGTCCAATCTGCAAAATTAATGTTTCAAAATTAAAATAAGTCCATAACATTAAGGACGTTCCCAAGCAAATATACCTAGAAAATAAATTTTCTTCAGTTTTTTTTGAAGATTTGAATATATATATTTATTAATGTCCTCTGGCTGTTAAAATTTGCATTTTTAACACAGAAACCACACACCAAACTATGTTGAAACAGATGTTTTCTGATGTAACGGTAATTTTCTTAGCATTATTTTGAAAAACTGAGAATAATTAATTGAAAATGTGACACATATTTTTTCTGTAAAAAAATTATAGCAAGCGCTATTCGTTCTTCGGAAATCTACCATTTTTTAATCCGAAGTCACTGTTTGTGTTTAAATGGAACGCCCTGTATATTTTTGTACTAATCAAAAGAAAATTAAATTTTGAACACAAATTGTCCTTTGTCCCACTGGAACAAGATATTGCAGTTTTGAAGAAATTCATAAAAAGGCTATCAATAAGAAAAAGTCCATTTTTCAGGAAATTCTGTATTTAAATTTTCACAAACTGCTACACCATAACAAGGAGGTGCACCATCATTTTGGAACCATACATTTCTAAGAATTGCCAAGGGAACATTGTCTGTAAAAGTTTCTCTAAGAACTTCCAAATAACTTGCAGCATTCAGTTGATTTGGGAAAATAAAATGTTGTTGAAGATAGTGCTCTCTTAATATGTGAGGGTTTTTTCAGCCCATTGATGAACTTTGTATACAGGGTGGCCCAACGAAAAGGAAACAGATTGAATAACTTTCACAAAAATAATTTTTTTAAAAAACGCAAAAACGTTGATTGGTATTGGGAGGGGGACATTTTTTTGACATACAATTTGAACCTTAAACTTTAACCCCTTAGGGAGGGTCATCAACCCCTCAAGAATTTCTAATGGGAAGGGGGTTCAAGTGGTACATCAGGAGCCCTTGGCCTTTTTGTGCAACAGAGATAATAACAAACTTTAAAAAAGCTGTACTAGTCCTATGTGTAAGAGAATCTCATATTTATAATTTCCTAAATGGGGTTTTTACCAAAAGCTTTATAACCCTGTCATTTTCGTTTGAGTTTTTCGTTTCATTTTGTCTGACATTTTACAGTTAGAGGAGAACTATTAAGTATTATTAAGTATAATCCATAGCATCCTAGAACTAAAACACTTTTTAGACACTTATTACTTCTATTCAATGTAAAACCATTAAACGTTTTTTGTTGGTTTTAGATGTTGGTCACCCTTGGGCGAGCGGACAACCACCTACTACCTGTTATGCTGTCTTTGCTGCTGAGATAAACTATAAGCATTTTGAGTTGAAACAAGCAAAATCAACAGTGTTGTTAAATTAGATATTCTGTTTTGGAACACTAAAGATGCTGTGGATAAGTTCATTTGAGAATTTATGTGCACTGCAACTCTGAATTTTATGTAGAACAAGTAAAATAGAATTAATGCCTTTTTCCTGTAAGTAAAAGCCTTGTAGTAATGTTTCATAACTTTTTTTAATTCAGATTTTACTTAAAACTGAATGATGGTTACACAGAAAAATAGATTTAAGTGGTTTTACATACCTTAATTTACCTAGATAATGGTTATTTTATTAGTATTTAAAGAACCAATAATCTCAAAAAGTATAATTTTACAGATAGTGCATTCTTTCTTAAAATGACAGAGCTGTTTACCTTTCTGTTATGGACTTGTAAATAATCAGATTTATTATTTTAATATAGTAATCCCTAAAAAACTTTACCTTTAATAGTTCAAGAAACTGTTCATGATGTTCAGGGGAGTCACACAACCTCAGGCAACGCAAAAGAAAATGTCCTAGATAATCTGTAGATACACTAGCTGACTTACAAAACTTTTTAAGTATTCTTACTATATTTCCAGAATTACTACTATTATGCCATGCCTTCACAAGTGGTGACAATAAACGTTCCGAATTTATCGAAACATTATCATATGCTTTATCTAAACAAATTAAGTTTATTTAACAAAATTGATTAACCAGGAATTCTACACTTACAGAGCTCTTGTGCATCTTTAATTCTACTTTCCTTCAATAGAAAACCTAAGAAAGGAGTAAGCAATTCTTTTATACTGAATCCTAAATTTTGTAATCGAGTAATTAGTAGTTGTGGATTCATAGTATCACAGTATGGTAAGCAATAAAATTCTAATGTATCTAGATCCATTTTTACATTCCAATCCAACATTTTTTCAATTACATTTAAAACACCTGCGGAGCATTCACATGTCAAACATTTAACATTAATATTTACTAGAAATTTCTACCAATTTCCCTATTTTGCTTTTCAGCTTGAAGTAAAAGTGGCCAAAAGTAATGAGGCCTTAGTCTAGAAAAGGATTCTAATAATTCCCATGCCACTTTATAAAAGCCTCGTCTTAATGCTATTCCTGTTATATTCTCTAAAGCAAATGGATTCAGTCCAGATCTTTGTAAATCTTTTGCCACATCAATTAATATTTTAGGAGACTAAAACAATAACAAATAAAATTTGAAAAAAAAGTGTATCAATGTTTACCGTAAAAGTGTGAAGCATTTCTATTAACAAGAAAAATGCATAATTTTCAGTGTCATCATCAAGAGGAACATTGACAATTGTTTTGTAAAACTCAATTGCAGCCTCTGGTTGACCTGAATGTATTAAATTTATACACAGTAAATCCAATTGTTGAATACTTCGTTTAGACAATCTTATAGGTCCTGTTATTTGCAATATCTGAAACATTCATATCATGGATAGAAATAAGCTCAAAAAAAATTTAATTTGTTCATAATAAAATATAAATATGTTACATACACAAACACTAATAAGTGAATACAAAGAAACTTAAAAAACATGATTTACCTGTTTTAACCACTTATAATTTCCATTTAAACCGATGACCATTAATAAAGATAGAATCTCTTGCTCTTTTATAACACCTGAATACATTTGTAGGGCCTGCATTAATTCTTCTAAGTTGTTACGATAACCTAATCCTCGAATTATGGAAAAATATGTTCTTGATGTTACTGGAACATGAGCTGCTTGCATATTCTCCAAAACGGTTTGTGCACTTTTAAAACCTCTATTCCAACAGCAATGTTAAAAACTAATATAATTAAAATTATAATAATTAATGCAAATTCAAAATAAAAAATCTACCTACCCTTTTATAGAATGACCTAGAACTAAAGCATCAAACATTCGTTCATCAGCTGGAAATTCTATACTTTTCATTGCAGCTACAATTTTAACTGCTTGTTGTACATCTCCTACTTCACAAGCACATTCTAATAATAAGTTATAAGTCTCTTTATTTGGCTTGCATTTCATTTTTGATAAGAATTCTTCAAAATCTAATGCAACTTGATTTTCAATACAGACTTGTAAATAAGTATTGTAATGTTCAAGATTCATTGAAATTTCATATTCTTCTAGTTTTGTCCATACTTTATTACATAGTTCAGCTCGGGCTTGTAATGTTTGATCAGCAATCATATAGCCACAACATTGTAACAGCAGAAGACTTTGATTGTTGTCTATTAACTCTAGTAATAATTATAAGAAACTAAGTAGTAGACGACGAATTTCCATATTTAGCTTTAGCATTAACTTACTGGGATTAAAATTCTCCAAAGCATGCAAGATATTTGAGGAATAAATACGGCTCTGTTTGTTGTACGCTGTTGAAAGAGCTACAAAAGCTCTACTAACCTCTTGATTATAAAGCGCACTATGTGTTTTAAGTTCTCTAAGAAAAATGTGGTAATTACTTTCTGATACAAAGAGAGGAATTAAAATGTTACAAAGTTACCTTTTATTTAGAGCTGTTGAAGGAATAAGGAAATTTTGGTTTTCAAGTCTTCGTCCAAGAAATTGTTTTCTGTGTTCTATACGCATATTTTTAAAAAAATAATTTTTATTAGTATTAAAGTGATGAACACTAACGCCAGTCCATAATCTTATATATCGGTACATATTTTTACTAAATAAAAAGAGAATGTGTTATTTTAATTACTACCACGACTAGTATCAAATGCATCTACACCTAGACCTAACCTCGAAACCTGTTCTGTTACGAACAGTTACGAATGAACCACGAATGAATCCGTACGCCATACAGAGTTGCCAATATTTTATCTTATAGAAGCGCCAGTTTTGTTCCGTCAAAGCGCCAAATAGCGCCATCCGAGATGAAAAAAGCGCCAATTTAAATTTCGGTAAAATTTTCATTTAAACATCACGTATTTCTCAGTTCGTTTACTAGAGGGCACCGCCGTCGAATACCGGTTCAAATTGCACATATATTAAGATTCCCTGTAGAACTTATATTGCTGAGATGCACTAAAAGTAATAATAGTTATTATATTTTAAAGTCAAAACAGATTTAAACTTAAACAATTTTTAAGCGCCGACAAGAACTTTTACGCGCCATGAGTATCCCGCAAAACGCCAATTTGGCGGAAAACCCCCATTGTTGGCAACACTGACGCCATAGAACCAGCGTATAGAACCTATACGCTGTATAGAACTACGACCACGTACACTATCGAAACACACTGGTCCGAAATAACAAAAAACTGGCCAAAAGTAAAAAAACAAATTTCCGATTTCGGGAATAAGGTATTGTTTAAAGTAGCACTGTTTCATTAATTATGAACCTTTCTTGAAGATTTAAAATGAATTGGTCAGATAAAGATACGTAGAATTAGAATTGAAATAAGTGATGTGCTGAAAACAAAAATTAAAATTACCACAATGCAATTTTTTCAAAACAATCATAGAAAAGAAAAAACTTCGCAATTTACAAATGTAGAAAAACAGCTATGAATTCTACAGAATTCTGTGGCGACCTTGATTACTCCACACATGTAATTCAATGAACTAACATAATTGACAAAGAACAGCTGCTCATAGGTGTTAAAACAAAAATAATGCACGTGTTTCGCAATAGCTGTCAAAGTACTTATTTGTATGATGGAGTTCATTCTGAGCCCAATCAAGCGACTCAAAAACATTTTGTCAGCTATATTAGATCCGACATTTTGAATTTCTGAATTCTGACTTCTAAAACGTAATCATTGACCTCAGAAATATGATGAAATTCATTTTTAGCCCAATCGAGCAACTCAAAAGAAATCTTGTCCGCCATATTGGATTCGCCATTTTGTATGTAAATCTTCGTGGGCGTAGAACAACGTTTTTATATTTTGACCAAGTTTTCGGGATTTTAGACCACTGTGCGACGTATTAAACAACGTATATATACGGTGTGACCACATTTCGATGCTCACTATTGGGATCTTGGAAATTGTAAGAGATACGAAGTCGGTTAAATTAGAAAAAATTTGGCTGTTTTGGAGATCAATTTACTTATGCTTTTATTTTTTCAAAAAAGTTCAAGGCTTCCTAGATATCTGCTAAAAACGAAATTATCTTATTTTTTTAAAATAAAAAGCATTTCCCACGTAGTGCGTCATGGCTTTAAACATATGAAAATCATTGATTTTTGTCAGATAAATTACATTTGTTATGTAACATGTGCTAAAACAAAAAAAAAAAGACGCTTTTAAGATACTTTACTGAGCATTCACAGATAGCATCAAATAAGCAGCTAATGCCCTGTAAAACACCTTAAAAGCGTATTTATTTTGTTTTAGCAATTTTTCCATAACAAATGAATTTATTTGATAAAAATCCACGACTTTGTGTGTTAGATGTCATGGCGCACTATGATGAAAAATGATTTTCACTCCATAACTCGGTAAGACTAAGACTAAGAATAGCTATGTCAAACCATGTATCACTGAAAAGCATTTAAGGCGTGCTGTTCAGTAATATGGAAATCAAGTAGACGTTCCATTAGAAAAAATTTGGATTTACGTTTCACCGCCGAAGTAAAACAAAAGGCAATTGCGAAAATAATTTTTTGTATTTCGAAGTAAATTCTCTAAAACAAAACAAAAAATAAGATAATTTCGTTTTTAGCAGATATCTAGTAAGCCGTGAACTTTTTTGAAAAAACAAAAGCATAAGTAAATTGATCTCCAAAATAGCCAAATTTCTTCTAATTTAACCGACTTCGTATCTCTTACAATTTCTGAGATCCCAATAGTGAGCATCGAAATGTGGACACACTGTATACGAAGTGTCTATAAATGTTTCTGGGTCCAGTGGGCTGTGAAATCATGCTTGCGGCTGCATTTTGAAAAATTTAGAATGTTTGTCACGTTACACGCATTGCGTCGTTGTTATGGTGGTTGCCTAATCTTATGTGTTTTAAGAATTAAATTAAAATTAGTTGTTAACAAACAATACTAAATAACAATAAATAAATAAAAAGCAAATAATAAATAAAGGTTGGAACAATACAATAAATCTCAGGACAAAATTAACTAAATTTTAATTAACTAAATGACATTTGCAATTGACAAATGACAGAAAACAAGTACACATTAGTTATTGAAATAAATCAACAAGGCGGCACATCAAAATTAGATTTCATAGTCAACTGATCCAGAAACATTTATGAACACTTTGTAGAAGCTATACGCTGTTTCTCTATGCGCTGGTATACACATTTGTGCACAAACACATAATTATCATAAATTCATAACATTAGTAATACACCTTATTAAAAAGGCCAGGGCCACCTATTAGACATATAGATAATCAAAGGGCATGACCGTAAACTTTGACGGGAGCAACGATTGTATGTATTTCTTATTATGGAGACCACAAAATTACACTTCAAATAACTTGAAATAAATATAATACAAATGCTTACATAAGATTTTGACCTGTTATCATATTGGTTGTCAAGAAAAAAGCGCTTGCTTATTAAAATCCTAGGACAAAATTTTGAGGTTAAGTGGTACGTGCGTGAATGCGCGGCAGTGGAATGCTTTAAAATCTGACGTATTCTTTCGGTTTTCTCAGCGTATAGTGATTAGTGTAATCACTATACGCTGGTGAAATCCCATAAGACGATTTTTATTGTTTAATTTTAAAAGATATATTGATTTTTAACTGGTAAAAAGTGTTTAGACTATAAAGGTAGTGTGTAAATGACGTAATTAAAATTAAAGCAGACGTACAGTGCACTACAAATTCAAATAGGGTTGCCAGATTGTAAAAAGCAAATAATAGAAGATAGATGAGAAAATATAGGAGGTCACGTGAAAATTTTCTAACTTGTTGTATTAACGCAAGATAGTTTAAACATTGTAAGAAATCACAAACACAACTTTATTTCCACAATAAAAAACATAAAAAACACTTATTTCAGCCTACTTAAGTAAATAAAAGTTCTTTTAATATCAAACAAACAATCAATATCACTTAATTAAAATATTGGTTAGGCAACACACACATAAACAAAAATTTAAGTCTGAAATATGTGATCTGATCAATGCAAAATGCCACCATAGAAATAAGTTGGTTTTTTTCCTATTCTTTTGTTAAGGATTATAAATTATAATAGAAAACAGAAAAATATAGAAGATTTACTCCTATATTCAATAGTAAATATAGGAGATAGGAGATTTTAGTTAAATATAGGAGACTTCTATTAAATTTAGGAGATCTGGCAACCCTAAATTCAAATAAGACGTGATAGAAGTAAGTTGAGGTTATGTTTGTTTATGAATGAGCACAAAGGTTTGGACTCGAAGGTATGCCAATGCCGCTTTCGAAGTGGTTATAAATGGGCCTTAATATTCGAATTAATAGACGTGTTTAGTGATGACGTCACGAGACACAAGAATTCAAATGTTTATTCCAAACAATACAACTCTTTTAGCAACTGTAGTTACGGACAGCGTACGTTGTGTGTGTTAACCACGCGCAGAAATGATGACGTCATTCACGTTCTGGTTCAAAACAGCTTCATAGCATTTCAAACCGCGTAGGGATTAGGTTTTGAATTACTGGTTACTGAAAAGTTAGGTTATAACATGAATTTATTTAAACAACAACAACAACGCGCAAATAATTTATATGTAAAGGTAATAATAGAATCATTTACTTACATATTATATTATCGATTAATTATTATCTACAGTCTTTTTTAATTTATTCAGTTGACACTATTATCATAAACAAACATAACCTATAAAGTTATCAGAGCATATTCAAAACGGTTCATTTTCACGTCTAATGAAATTTATGACGTCACAAGTAAATCAGCTTTGAACCATTAAACGAACACGCTGCATCGCGAAAAAACGGCTCATATTTTGTGATAACATACAGTGATTGCAATTGACTGAGGATGGTTTGAATTTCGCGCAGAAGTAGTGTGTAACGTGTGTGCAATATGTTCTGCGGTGTGTGTAAGGTGTAAGCGTGTAACGTGTGTAAGACACAGAAAACATATGTGCAAGTGTTTAGACCGTTTGACTGTGCGTTTAGCCACAGTTTAGTCATCCGGGGGCAGTGTTTTAGAACATTGAGGCAAAGGTCTATACAAATTTTCAGCTTACTTTCATTCCGATGTTTGGCCTTAATTTACTGGACTATCAATTATTCTTAGTAATTCTGAAATGTAATAATAAAATAAATAAAACAATAAATTTCAGAATTTAAAATTTCAAAAAATAAATCTGAAATAATAAATAAAACAATCAATTTCAGAATTACTAAGAATAATTGATTTTAAACTATGTTATCACAAGAAATGTTCAAATCTCAATGGTTTATTACTTCAAAAGAAAATTGCGTGTTGGTTATTGCAAGCAAGGATTTTTGAATCAGTGGACTTGATTCGAAAGTATATGTACATAAAATTGTCTAAAAGTAGTATAATACAAACCTTCCTTAATAAAAAATATAAAACAATTCTGTAAAATTAAAATTTCATATTTAAATGTAGGTACTACTTACTACATTGATGCAATTGAAAAATTGTATCTTCCGGTTTTGTATTTTTAATTTGCAAATATAATTGCCTCTTTTTAGCTTTTTTCAAAGTACTACTTCTTAACCATTTTCCATCGTGCATTTTGAATAATGATTGGCAATTGTCTATTGTACTTCAAATGCTTTTCAAAAACGATTTTACCCACCTGATGTGGTTGTTGGCTGGTAATGCTTTACTCTGTTTCTTTTTTTTTTAATGCAACAATCAATACTTCTGCTCGATATTTGTATATTAACTAACTAATATTTAATTTTGCATATATAAATAGACTTGACACGGACAACGAGGAGATGGTGTTGTAAGTATTTTTCATTTCTTTTGATTAATTAACATAGTTTCATTTATAAATTGTTTTAGAGAAAATTATATCGAAGTGATGGTGGGAAAGACGGTGGCGTAGCACAAAAATAACAGTTTGCTTTCTATCACCTTATATCAGGATTACTAAACGATTGTTGTCTTTTTTAAAAAATCTTCTTCTTTGCCAGGGACGATGATGTTACTGATGCAGCCACAAGCACAGTCTCTCGTAAGTGGTTTTTATTTTCATTATTCCTTTAAGACATAATATTCCTTTTTGTTGCATTTTTGAAAATCTGCGAATTAATAAAATTTCCATTCCGAGATGAAGTGTGTAATTTATTTTTTAAATTTCTTTACCGTTACATCCAAGTCTTATGTTTATTCGTGTTAAAAAAATTTCTTAGGTTTTTTGGTCTAGTAAAATCTTTATAAGTTAGTAATCGTTTATCGAAAAACGAACGTTTCAAAAGTACGGCTTCTTCATGTTCAGTGTGTATTCGTTCTTGCAATCTAAATCAGGAAAGGAACCCTATTCTTATGTATATGTTACCGGCCACACCAGATATCAGGACAAACTAGTTTTGCCTAGGCTAAACTAGTTCGACCTAGCCC
>VTPC01001451.1:0-76601 GCA_011009095.1 Ignelater luminosus | reverse complement strand
GCCCATAAGGTGGTAGAACCTACTTAAAAATACTTAAAGCACTAAGTTTCAGTTTTGACAGAACCTTAAGGTTGATGATATGTTTTTCTACCATACATTGAGTTGCAGTACTTTGTTGCTTTAAACACATTCAATGTGTTGTCAATATTGACATGCATATCTAATATTTGACTTTTACCATTTAAATGACATTTGTTAATGAAATTTATTAACTACTCGTAGAGTTACAATGTTTAGTTTCCACAGCTTTGTCAAGGAGCAAGCTAAATTACGATGCTCGGAATTCAATATTCTGATTAGTCTTTAATCTGCCTTAAGCCAATTAGAACAGATTTCAAGTGCAATAATTTAACTTGCTTCCTCTTGATACATAGGAATTATAGAAGAATTGATTACCCCATAATATCATAGATATTGGATTGCATTAAGATTGTTATCATTACATTTAAGACATTTTAAGAAATATCCATTACAAAAAAGAAAGAAAGAGAGCTTTATACATGATTTTAATGTAAGGTAAATGTTTTAATAAATGGTTTAATAAATGCTTCATAATACAATTAATAATAATTGTCAGATACTAAAAGCTCTCTTTATATTATATGGGATGTCGCAGATTTTATAAAATTTGATCTTTTAAAATTCAGTTCCTTCATTTGCTAAAATTTGGTAAAATGCGGAAATAGTCAAGATAATAAAAAAGAAAAACAGAACACATGATTTTAGAAAACAAAGTTAATAATAATACACTGCTCATAAAATATCTTCACATATTTCTAAACCCCACATGTATACACAATAATTATTGAGAATTCAACAAAAAGAAGTACTTAATACAAAAACTTTAATGTTCATCGTATTTCATACGAAAAAACAGAGGTCCCTTATATGCTTAATACATAGTTTATTAAGTTCAAAATTGAGCTACCTATATATTATACTTATTCCCGTTTCCAACTTCTATGTTATGTTTAAACCATTCCAGCTGCATCTAATTCACAATTTAGATGCTACTTATTTATATAATCATCAATAACCAACAATATCTCTATATTGTATAAAACAATAATCACTTTACCGCTCTACAAATACAATATATACAAATTGCACAGTCAGTCCAGGCAGTACATTTGGAAGAAAACCAATTATTTCCAAATGTTTCAGTTTTCACTTGTGATCATTCTTGTTTCATG
The DNA here is from genome assembly GCA_011009095.1 of Ignelater luminosus. NCBI lineage: Eukaryota > Metazoa > Arthropoda > Insecta > Coleoptera > Elateridae > Ignelater > Ignelater luminosus. The sequence goes on along the minus strand of VTPC01001451.1, from coordinate 75,408 downwards.
AAAAAATTTTGTTTTTTTATTCTCAAGAAATAAGAAACGGTACATCATTTAAATGCAAACTGGATTTGAGTTATTTTAATTCAAGCATACACAGAAATTTATTATACATACCATTACAAACGTCCAGTTCAAATCAAACTGACTTTTACTAACAAATTCAACCAAAATTAAATTGTACATAAAAGAAAATTTCTGTTTATACTTAAAATACACTTCCACATTTACTATTTGGAAATATAATTTCTATTTTGCTTTACCACTATTAATCAACTGAAATGTTCCTACCTGCTGCAACAATTAACTATGTTTTTTAAACTGACATCTAGTTTTAATACTTGGTGCTTTTTAATACGGAAGCAAAATACTACAGACGTACTTGGAATGCCTGTGGAGTAGTACTATTTGTTAAAAATGGATTCGTACTATTAGTGTTCTGTCGAGCTGCTAAAGCCGCCCATTCTGCATCAAATGGATCAGGGGATCTCGAATAAGTTGCTGCTGAATCTAATGACATGGCTCTTGAGTGTGCTCCTAAAGTTGGTGCTCTACGTGGAGATACCCCATCCACGCCCGGAGAAGGCGTTGCCAAATTTACTATTTGCCCTAACCACTGGTCTGGTTTAGGTAAACTTGTGTTTGAACCGATGCTAGGATTTGGTGACTGACTCTTAACTGGGGTATATGTTTGATTGAGACTAGGACTAAAATTGAGATTAACGGGTGTAATTGATTTTGTTGTTGGTACAGCTGGAGTTGAACTTAAAGACTGAGTAAGACTATTGCTTGTATTAGTCGTTGAGAGTGTCGGAGATGATGTCAATGATTTATTAAAATTTATGATCGTATTAGTAACAGTCACAGTAAGATTATTCTGATTTTGATTTTGATTCACAGACATTTGGTTATTAAAATTGAAATCATCTGAACTACTATGAGTTAATTGACTTAAACCTTGAGATAATTGCTGACATAATGCAGTAACCGAGTCTCCTGGAGATATCTCAGGAATTGGAGAAACAGTTTTAATGTCTGTAGGTGAACTTGTTCCATTCGCATGATAAGCATTCAATCTTTCTGTATTGCTAGGAAGATCATTAACTCTTAAAGACATCTGCCTTTTAAATGGCGAGTTCTGTCCAATAGTGCTAAAACCACGGCAACTTCCTTGTCTAGCCAACATACTTGGTGTAGCATGTGGTCTTTCAATAGCAAAAGGATTCACTGGTGTCGATTTTGATCCTACATCCACAGCCCTTTCTAATCTTTCAGTTAAACCATGCTGTCTAAACGAACCTGTTCTTGTAAACGTATTATTCTTTGCATCAAACGTCATAGTAACAGCGCATTCTTTATCTCGCCTTTGTTTTCTTTCCAAACAAACAGCAAAAGCACAACCGACAGCATGAGACAATCGCTCTCCAGACTCGCGAAGCGCTAAAAATCCATGACACATCCAACGTCTAGTCGTACCATCCCTACAAATATAACTGAAACCACGGTCGTGGTTGCGATCAGGCGCGCAAAACGAGACTTTTTCTATTGTTTGATCCACTATCAAACCTTTAGTTTCTTCTTCTACCACTCGAAGACCATCTCCACTAACATGAAGTATTGCCCGTACTGGTCTTCTACGTGAACCCTAAAAAACAAAAATCGTAAGAAGCAAAGAACTAACCATCTTTCAGGTTATTATTTAATTAAAAGTTTTGTATTTACCCTCAAAACTTTTAGGGCTTCCTCGCACACTTGCATACCCCTAGATTCGAAAACTTCAACACATCCTAAGTATTTTACAGAAAACGTGCACGTTCCTGATCTAACGGCAGATTCATCGGCTTGCCATTGATGAGGTTTGGAGCTTTCAGGCATTCGTTCTTTTCGCCTTCGAAAAGAATCCCTAAAAGATCGTCGTAGTCGATCCATTTTACGAGGTGACCGAAGACTTCTTCTCTGTAAATAAAAATGAAGTAATTTAGTTAAATAAATATAAAAACAATAACAAATTATTTATTTTAAAGCTAAGAAATCTTGCTCTGCATTTTAACAATGCACAAGTTAAAGTCAAGCGATTCTGGCAAGGATAGTTGTTATTTGCCACCATGTGCCAAGAGTCGTGTTTATAAGTCGATCTTATTTATTTTCAGATTTTGATATTACATAGAGAATTAAAGGATGCGTTCAAAATAGAAATGTCTCAAAGTGATGAAAATACTACTTTTCAATTTTAACACTTTTGGTTAACGAAACCACTTTCATGAAAATTAATTTTTCCATAAACGTTACTTTGATAACGAAATGAAAGAAAAATATTTGCGTGGAAATTATTTAAAATAGCTCAGAGAGTCGTTTTAATAAACCTTTTTGCCTTGTAAAAGTGTTGATAGGCTTTGATAAAAATTCATTTTTGCGAACTTCGTTATCATTTCAAAGCGTTAATAAAAAAGAGCTTGTAAATTACTTTATCAATTGATCAAATAATGTCGAGACTTATTTATCAAAAATGTTAAGTTCAATTTACTTCGTTTTAGTGATATTTCATTTGGAAATGAGAGAAACGTTATGCGATACTAAATAGAATGAGTTATTTAATTACCGTTAATTTATAAACACTGCTTTGTAATTTCAAATAATCTCTTGGAAATTACGTTATTATTTCAGGCTTGGTAGCAATTTTTTATTAATTAACACAAAACCAACACTGAAAATCCATCAAAGCCGCTATTTTCATATTTTTATTGGAAATAAAACGTAATAATTTTAAATCCCTCCTGACAACAAAAAAAGGATTCTAAAAAGTAATATTTTGAAAGATCGTGACAATTTTATAAATTAGAGATGCGCACAATTATGAATAATTATGTAGAATCTTACAACCTTGTCAAAATACTTAATTTGCATTTTTGAATAATTAAGGAAAAACGTCTAGGTTTTTACTTAGTATGTTCATTCCTAATATGCATACGCAAGTACACTGCTAAAAAACATTAGTTTGATGGAGGACGCAATTTTGAACCTTCTTAAGATATTAACTCCAGAATTTTCGTAGTTATTTGAATAACCAAAACCGTTTTTTGTTTTTGCATTTTTGCATAGGTGCCTATTATAATACACCTACATACTGTTTATTAGTTAAGGTTCTTCAAACATTGTTTTATAATATTCCTCAGATATCTAGACATAATTATTGATTAGAAACTCAATTACTTGAAAATGTCATTTTCACGAATCTTTCATCTTATTAAATCATCGATTAATATCTAAGTTTGGACAACAGAGCAGCCTTCACATCTGAAGTTTAGTTTAAAAACTCGGAAAACTTTTTTCCCTAAATATCGTACCGTATCTTATCGTGAGAAGATCTAACCCCACTTATCTTTGGAACAGAAGTGGTAGAATATTCATACTTGATTGATTTGTTACCACGGACCAATCCGAAGACATCATCAGCCGTCTGATGTATATCACAGAAGTTTTGAGTCAAAGATTTTAAAAGATCTAAAGCGCTGGTTCTAGTTTTCGTTTTTATCTACGAGACAGACTTAAAAGATTCCTTGATTCCTTATGATGGGTCAAAGCTTTTTCCTTCGTGGCATTTTCTCTATTTGGCTTCGTTCGTAGTTATCAAATAAAGAACTTTACTCTGACTTTGATAGAGCACCTTGTATATTCCGGCATTTTTAAATTCCATTCAGTGTAGTTAAACTCGAATCGAGAACATGTCTGTCTTGTCACAAAAAATCTTTTTTATAAGTTTGTTGGCGTTGTTTTGAAACACACTTTGAATACCTTAAAATTCATATGTAGAGAGACTTATTGGAAACTGGCGGTGGTTTCTTTGTAATTGAAATCGAGAAACTCAAAAAAGTACAAATATACCATAGAGGAACAAAGGTAAAAGTCAAGAACTTCAAACGAGTAAGGAATAGAGATATAAAAAGAATTCTGAATCTAGATACTGTATTGAAACGCAAGAAAAAAAAAAGAACAGACGAGGTTGGCTATGGATAAAGATGCAAAACCGATTCAAAGCATGTCGGCACCCTTAGGTACAGATTGTTTTTGCGTCCTTATTGCAGCTGAGCCTGAGTTTGGAAGTTTTCCGCAGGCGCCTATATGGACAAAATCGGACATAGGAATCCCCTTCGGACTCCGAAATAGACATGAAGGATCCTATGCCTAAGACACTAACGTCTTGAGAGAAAAATTGAAGAACTTTTTTGAAAGTGCTTATATATAAACATCTCTTAAACAAGCGAGTATTAATGTGCCAATAAGCCAAACAGTAAATTCGTGGTCTTTAGTTTTCAGGAGGAAGAGATTCACGTCTGTCATTTACAACCAAAAGGTCCAAAAGATTTAGTAGAGACAATGCGCTCAAGAGTATGTGTCAAAATTATTATAATAGTGTTTCTTGGGCTCAAGATAACGATTTCGAGCTGTTCTAAGCAAAAATGATTCAAACTCATGGCCCATTTTTATGACCGTTAGAGACAAGTTTAACTAGGGGACTATTGGTCGTGGATACAATTGTGGAAGTAGCAGATACCAGTTATATCCATGGCAATATGGCAACGATTGTAAAAGTTAACTACCAGCTAACTCAATTTTCAAATTTCGAAATCAACTAGTTTAATTTGAGGTTGTAGGGCCTAAAGTCCTATTAAGGATCCACAAGTTGTCCTACATTGGTTTGCGAAAACATAAAGAAGAATTTTGTGTTGCGCATAGGCCCTTGTAAAGGGTTTTCCAATAAGAGGTGTTATTTTGAATAGCCCGCTATTTCGGTAGATGTTACTTTTGAAGCTATCATTTTTTGACATTTGACAAGTAGAAACTACGCCATTAATAAATATGGAACGATACACGCTTCAACAACGCATTGAAATTATTAAAATTCACTATAAAAATGGTGAAAATTTGGCAGAGACGGTTCGTAAAACTCGAACATTTTTGGGTCACCGTGAAGCACCTTGTCGGACCGCAATACAGAAATTGGTGAAAAAATTCGAGCTCTTGGGACAAGTTAGTGATGTGAAGAATAAAACCCGTGCACGTCGCTCAAGAACAGCCGAGAATATTGCTGTTGTAGCCGAAAGTGTTAAAGAAAACCCAGGTTTGTCCATTCCTCGTCGTTCTTTGGAATTAGCCATTCCACAAACGTCATTACACCGTATTTTGCATAAAGATTTGGGTCTTAAGGTTTATAAAGTCCAGTTAACACAAGAACTCAAGCCGGCCGATCATCAACAACGTCGTGTCTTTGCTGATTGGGTCGTTGAAATGCATGAAAATGATCCAGAATTCCATCGAAAAATCATCTTGAGTGATGAGGCCCATTTCCACCTCGGTGGCTTCGTCAACAAGCAAAATTGTCGGATCTGGGGCTCAGAAAATCCAAGAGTTATTGTTGAAAAGTCTCTCTATCCTCAACGTGTGACTGTTTGGTGCGGTTTATGGTCCGGCGGAGTCATTGGACCTTACTTTTTCGAAAATGAGGCTGGAGCAACAGTTACGGTGACTGGATTGCGCTATCGAGAGATGATTAACGATTTTTTATGGCCGGAATTGGATGGTATTGATCTGGACAACGTTTACTTTCAACAAGACGGCGCTACGTGCCACACAAGCAACGAAACCATTGATCTTTTACGGAAAAAGTTTCCGGACCGTGTTATCTCTCGAAGAGGTGATCACAATTGGCCACCGAGATCTTGTGATTTAACACCTTGCGACTTCTTTCTTTGGGGCCACGTGAAAGAGAAGGTCTACGCCAACAGCCCAGCGTCGATTCAAGACCTCAAAGATGGAATTCGTGAGGCTATCGAGGACATAGGGCAGCCACTTTGCGATTTGGTTATGGAAAATTTCATGAAAAGGATATTGTCCTGTAAGCGTGGTCGTGGTGGTCATTTGCCTGATGTTATTTTCCACTATTAACGGCATACCTTCCTCTTTATAATGAAATAAACATCCGATCATTTATATTAAAAAATGGCACTTTTCTTTGAATATCAAAATAACACCTCTTATTGGAAAACCCTTTATTATGATACTAGTAGTTCAAGTTTGAAAGGAACAATCGGTGCGCAAAATCCAACTAAATTCAAAAACTCGAGTCCAACTGACTTGAAATGTTCCACACACACTCAAAAGGCTTAACCGGCTTGAATGATCCACAGAGACCAATGCGAGTTTAAGATGTCCAAGGTATTCCAGAACTCGGTCTGCATCTGAACTTGAAAAAAAACTAACTGTTGGTTTATTTGAATCCTTTATTCAATTTATTTACAAAGAAAGATGGCATTCCTGCTGTAGTAAAATGTACTTCCAAGTTGCTGTAAAAATCTGGAGCAAATTTGTTACAGCAGCTGGATCTTTCGGTAGATTACCAAGCAAGGCTAACTATGAATTTGGTTTCTATATTCTAACATATTACGCCTTATTTTCGGTTACTGTTACCCACTATTATCTGCTTTGAAAGTTTTTATATAATCAATACCCTCATCAAAGACAGAGATCTGCGGTAAGGCAAGCAAACTTAAAATAGTAGTTAAATAAGCATTTTTCTCATATGGTGCTTCGTTTCCCAGTAAAATTCAATTGAATTCTGTAATTTCGCGATTAGCGCTTCTATGATTAAAGAACTGCCAGATATGAATATTTTCAGTTTTTATAAATTAATTAATATTGACATTTAATCATTCATACAGATACTAATACAAACAATGGCAGAATCTAACCTGTACAGTGCAAAAATAATAAAATTCCAAATTGTTTTTAATTGAAATTGAAAAATACAAACAGGAAATAACGTTTGTGGAATTTTTTCACTTTGTTATCGAAAACACGCCGGAAATAATAAATCTAAACTCTTTGTATTATCATAAAAAAGCAAAGCATCGCTATCATCAAGCAGATTATCATTGATTGGAAATGTATGTTTCTTAGTTTGTTACCATTTGTTTACAGCATGAAGAATTCGTTTACAATCATAAATGCCCACAGTATTTATTACCATACAATGCCTACTTTTGTTCCTAAATTATTCGACATTTTGGATAGGTGTGTGATTTATCGTATTATTATTCTTCCACGCGGGCCTCTACTTTATATCCGTTTTATGTTTTAATAAGCGTTAAATAATTAGTTTAAAGTGTTTCCTATCTTAAAATACTTAAAAAGCAATTTAAAATTATAAAATAGAAACACCCATTACTTAATATGAAGGAAACTTATTTTTTTCATGCATGAAATATTGCACATACAAAATCCTGAAAAATCCTAAATTGACACATTCCAAGCGCAACAATAAGCAAACAAACAGAAAAGAAATATGCCGATACGAATTCAGCAAATTGTAATATTTGCTGATACATATCTATTGCAAACATACAAATCTAAAAATATTCCAAGTGAGCACACACATGGACATCTGTTCGCGAAAGTAGGGAATCGCACTCGATCTGCTTAATAAACGCTGTTCATCCACCCACATAAAAGAAATGAATAACACAGGACACGTTCCACATAATAACACTATTGAACCATGCAGACTGATTACGTTTAATCGAAAGTTGTGTCTGCACTATGAAGTCACTATACTATTACAACATGCAGTAATTCTTCACGTCTTTTAATACCATTAATATTATCTTAACTAACCGCAAAGTTTTTCTCTCATCCGGATAATTTCCAGGTCATGCAAATGAAATAAATCTTTTATTATTTTAATCTATAAGAATTTATTATGCTTAATAAAAATCTTGCTGGGGTCTACTCAGGAAATATTTCGAATAAATTCGACCAATTTTAATCTGCGAGATCGTTTATGCTATTGGCTTTCTGGGAAAATGAACTCACTAGGGAACTCCCTTTAAATGTAACCACAAAAACCATAAATGTATTCTGGCAATATCACTTAAATAAATTATCTAGTAACGTAATATTAAAATAATTGTTACTGCTACTTTTAATATGATGTAATTGAGGACTCCTACCTTAAAAAATTGCAGAACAATAACGTCATCAAGTGAACTAGTTATCGTTTACAATTTGCTTAAGTTTTATGCATACACATATATAAAATTATACATTAAAATTATTACGGCGATTTAATAATTAATAATTGCAAAACAACAAAAAAAAATATTAAAGAAAAACAAAAACGCAACCTCCACTTCTTCAGATTATTTATCAACCAATCAAATCAAGCAACGTATGCAACATTATTCTGTTACCTTTAGTTTTTGTTTCGTCAAAACAAAAGACGACTAGATTCAAATAATTCTGCCGGTAAAACAAAATTTGCTAATGAATACTAAAGAAATTACGTATCCACAACAATCTTATTTTGTTTGCAGGAATCGAAACCGCGTTTTAACCGTTCTTTAATCAATTTTCACATTAACTGGGTTAAACTAAATTTAAAATTTTTTTATCTAAATGTCATCACATAACCAACAATTTAAATGTCAATGTCAGTTTTAAGTTTAAGTTTTACTATAAAGAATTGTTATTGGTTTTAATATCATTATTCAAAAATCTATCACACTAAAGAAAAATAAACTTGTAAGCTATGAAATTAGAATAAAGAAAGAAATAAAAACTAAAATAAGATAGAAAATATCAGTTTTTTAATATTTTTTTTCTCTATAAGCAACTAGATTTACTAATACTACAACCTTGTAAATTATCGAGGACTGGATTGTTGTATAAACAATTTTAATGCAAATTATTATTTTTTTGCCAATAATTCTGTAGACTGTATAAATGCTGCCGCCACTGTAATGGGAAACTCAAACTCGGCTACGACCTCTGGTTAAATTCTATTGGGCGGAAAACCAGTATTTCAATTTCGCTTCTTTGTCGCAAACTAATCTAACCAGATTTGACAGAGAAAAATAATGTGGCAATACCTAAGGTGAGAAAAGCAAGTAAGAACAGGACAACTCGATCCCCATGTATTATAAAACGCATCTAAGAAGAAGTTTCATTTACCAAAAGAGGTAGAAATGCAAGATCTCACAAGGCGAGTCAGATTTCCAGGGTATACTAACTGTTGATGGTTAGGCCGATTCCAGTAGATGAAAAGCATTCGAAACATTTAGAACTGAACCAAGTGATAACAGCATTTGGTAATCCACAAGGCAAGTTTGTTGTCATGTCATTAAGTTAATTAGTTAAAGTTAAAATGTTATAACAATTTATGGCAAAATTATCTGAACTACCTCAAGAATCTGTTGACATTTTTTTTTTTCATATTTTGACTTACCAGTTTACTAAGAATTCCATCCATAATTGCTAACTACGTGCTACCACCACATTTATTCCCACGTTCACTCTGTCAGTTTTGTTTTACCATCACCTAAATAAAGTAATCTTGTGCTAAACGAGATTCGATTTAATCTCAAGAATAAGCAGGGAATTATTTATTTTAGCAAAGTATGCATGCTAGATAAGATATTGCTTATCTAAATGAATGAATCTAATCAAGGTACATATGCGTGCTGCTATCTTTCGTTAAAATCTTCCAAATTCACCTCACAAACTGCGTCATAAAAACGTCATTGTAGCACGTGAGGTGTTTATCTCTTTTAATTACAGATTAGTAGTGTTTGTTAAAGAATGGTAGCTTTATTCTGTTTAACATTGATTATAATTAAGTTTAGAAATTAAAAACAGAAACTCAGTTATAAAAAATAGTAAAGTAGGTAAATGGTAATTAAAGGGGTCCACGTATACAATGGTTGAGGTACCCCTTGATTTACTCAGTTTTTAGTTTTAGTAGTTTCAACTAGTTGTTGGCACGTTGCAGTTGTTTGGGACAGTTAAAACCGAATTTTCTATAAGAAAAAATGAAAAAAGTCAATTTTAAAATTGCAGTATGTTTTTGCTTTTAACTATACATGTACTGTTAAATATAATAAATTAAAGATATAGAGTCAATGTTTAAAATCTGTTTAAGCTGTGTATTTTAATATTTACAGAATAAAAAGATAAATATGAACATTTCGTCTTACTAAATGGTTGTAAATTACATTTCCCTAACCACAATAATCCTCAAGATAAGATATTCAAATTTATTTTAAGGTTTCCAAGTTAATTACAATTTACAGCAGTTAAAACAACTTTTAATATCTTTGTTTTATACATAAAATGACATCTCGATTAACATTAATCATTTTCCACTTTGTAGTTATTTATGCTATACCATCGTTCTATTAAAGTTTGTTTGTACATCACTTTAAATAAATAACTGCGTATTTTCTAAAACTATTAACATATTAGTACATGGAATGTTGCATACTAATTAATGTCTCTGTGTTCATTTTATCTCTTCATTCAAATAATTTCACTATCTCTCTTCCAGAATTTAGATAGGATTCAAAATTTCAAACGGAATGCTTTTGCATAATTTTCGCTTTAACATAGTTTCCCTATTTCTGTTTATTTAATTAAAGTAGCAACTGATATATATCATCTTGGTATTTATTTTAGAAACATACTCCGACTTTACAGTACCTCAACATATCAGAACTGAGATGTAAAATTTATACGGTTGTGATTATCCATGCTTAAAATAAACATACCGACAAATACTATTAGTTATTTACATTTTATCCTAATAATATTGAGGGATAGAGAGTAATGCCTCCAGCAAACAAACATCTCCCTTAAGATAAAAGCAAACACGCTATCAAATTATTACTTTTGCTATGTTCATATAGTTAGTTCTTTCAATATTTGATTTCGCACGTTTTCAAATTTTACATGACAACATCAATCGCTAAAAATAATTGAAAGCCCTTTATAATCCTCCAATAATGTTTTAATTAACCGCTTGAGCTGCTTTCGAAAATATTTGTTTAATATTTTTAATGCTTGGAGGTTTTTATCAATAGCCGGAAAATTGATGACGTTGTTTAATGCACGTTATGGATTGATTGGTATTCTCTCGATAAAAAAGTTCTACGTCACCAAATACAAACAATTGGAAAATTATCATGCTTTGCCGTACATTAGATATTACATTCCTAAATTAAATAATAAAACGGGATGTCTATGAATAGTCTATAAAATGCATTTATAAATACTAAATTATGTTAGCTACATAAAGAAGAGGAAATTATTGTGGTTTATAAAACACCGTAATCAACAGCATTGATATTTAAATCAAATTCGTAACTACTCTTTATCATATCTTATCGCAATTAAATCGTTTTATTGAGTATAAACCAGGGTGGCACAAATTCAATGTAATTGAGGAATATTCCGGAAATCTAAATAGCTAACTATGAATTCATATTACCGGTCCGGTCTTTTACTTTTTCCTGCTGAATTCATTGGTGCAATCAGAATTTTCATACATACTTTTGTTTTAGGGTTATTATCAAACATCTATTTTTTTCGAGATTTCTTCGAGCAGCTACATCTCGGTTACTTAAAGACATACTGGAGAAATTTTTTTGTGGAGTTGAATTTTCATCAACAATTTCTAGGACAGACGAAAATGGATATGATCAAAAGCAAAATAAGAACAATCAGAACGGATTGGTCAGGTAAAAAAAATAAAAATCGTCTCCTACACTACAATGCTATAGCTTCAAGTGTCGTGTGCGAAAGCTAAAAATTGGATCTAGTATTTCTTCTTAACGTCCCAGCTTAAGAGCTCATGGCTGGATAATGGTAACAAAGACTTGCTTCTATCAAGATTTTTATGTTGGGAACAAAAAGCCGGATTGAGAGTGACCTCTTTTCATTAGAGATTAGAGTAAATAAAAGGCTACCGACTAGGAATCTTCTTTTGAATCAGATGTAAATTCCATGGCTCATTGAGATTTGTGTCTTAAAGACGGAAGGTTGAATTAGAAAAGAAGAAGCAAGTCTTGTTATTAGTGAGGAAGAAACGAGAGAAACTTTCCAACAGTAAATATGCAAAAATTATAGAAATCGGAATTTTAAACGAAAACCATACATGACAAAGATATTTAGGCAGGCCATTTAATCAATAAGTGAGGAAAGTAGGAAAATAAAACTGCACTCGGGAAGCTAGAACAAACAGTTAAGGAATTAGATTACAGGAGAAAATATCTAGAAATACACTAACAAAAATGAAGTGGTTGAGCTTACAAAAAAGTCAAAACATCTCCCAAAATTCAAAAATCATCAGGTGGGAGTAAAAAAAGAGAATAATGGAAGCTTTTGGTAAAACTAAAAACTAAGGCTCAAGCAACACACGGGTGCAAAGCATGTTTCAAAGATTTAGACAAAAATTGAAAAGCTTAATTCTAAAATGGTTTAACTGCCAATTTAAACATTTAGATTTATTGGGGTTAAAAGTATTTTCGGCAAACTAAGTGAGACAAGAAGAAAGAAAAATCTTATTTATTATTACATAATACTTGACACCTAAACACATTAAACAACATTCTGTAATTATAAAAACCATCCATTATAAAATAAACTAAGCTGGAAATTTTAAAAAACGGTATATTAGCCCAGTCACTTTATACAAAAAAAGCCAAACCTCTAAAAAAATCCACCTGAAGATTTTCCTTCGGAATTTTCTTTATTTCGGCGTCAGAAACAATCCCTCAAAAGTCCATAAAGCCAACTGGACGGCTACAGAAGTTACAGAAGGTTAAAGGTCACGAAAATCAGTTTTTCTCAAATATCTCATAAATTATTGGTTTTACGTTACTTTTGATCTTTATGAAATTTGTTCATGAGCTAAATCTACACAAAAAAGGTCCTATACGAGATTCATGTAGAACCAATAGTTTTTGAGATATAGGGCTGAGAAGTTTCGGAGCAAAGCGCATACTCCCCTATACTATACGTATAGTGGTGTATACGGATAATAAGACCTATTTACACATAGAAACATCGTTCATGCATATATACCTGCATTATTTTTGTCTGAATTGTCCTTGCACAGGACCCTTCTGCATGATAATAATGATAAGGGCCTTGAGTAGCAGCTGCCTAACATTCCAATGTAGGCTCATGTGGGTAACTGTACAACTGAAAATATTGGATGACGCATCTCGTACGTTTTAAATTCAGTTTAACACTACATTTTGTAGAGTTTGGACGTTTTATTCATCTCGAAATATTTTGTAACTCATTATAATGACAGACAACACTTATTTCATTCACCATTGAATCATATAAAAACGTCGTATGAGTGAATCGCCATCAACGCCTTAGTGCTCTCCTCGTTAACGTTTGATCTTTCAGTTCTATTAAAGTGAACTGTATATAATACAAGATATCGTTCATCGCATCCACAATATCCACATCTTCAGGGCGACCTTTGCTCCGAAACTTCTCAGCCTTATATCTCAAAAACTATTGGTTCTACGTGAATTTTGTATAGATTTAGCTCATGAACAAATTTCATAAAGATCAAAAGTAACGTAAAACCAATAGTTTACGAGATATTTGAGAAAAACTGATTTTCGTGACCTTTGACTTTCTGTAACTTCTATAGCCGTCCAGTTGGCTTTATGGACTTTTGAGGAATTGTTTTTGATGCCGAAATAAAGAGAATCCCAAAGTTAAATCTTCAGTCGAATTTTTTTAGAGGTGAATGTATAAAGTGACTGGGCTAATTACAAAAAGATCTAAGTGCCCTTTTCGAATGAGATCAACTGTCTATAAAAAGGTTGGTATTTTTCGGGGATATATCTTCTAAATTCTTCAATTTTTCTATAGTTATGCGGCTGGTTTTCTTAATGCTTGTTAAAACTACCTGTGAAAGTTGTTTCTTATTTTTTCCTTTCTTCAAAACATTGATCTCTTCCATGCTTCTAGTTCACTATTATGTAAAAGTATCTTCTTTATTTTCACTTGGTGCAATCGTCTTTTGTATCTTTAATGCAGGATGCTTTGGAAACATTAAGCTGTGCATTGTTAAGAAAGCAATCTGTGGCCTGCTGAATATCTTTAAAATTTTTTAGTTTCATGTCCACCACAAGAAACTTTTGTTCTATTTCATCAAATTTCTCATTTAATACGAAAAATATGAAAGCTAACAATAACATTTTATTTTTATTTTGTCCGATACAGTTATCTGATCAAATCACTAATTTCCTTCCATAAGCAGAAAGATATCCATGCAGTATTACTTGTAACGCTATTTCGTTACCACCCCTTCCACATATAGTCTCATCCCAAACACACATAAACGCTTCATCCGTGTTACCTACATGAATACATAGATTATAACAAGAAAGCTGCATTCTCTAAAACATTTTGCTGTGTGTTAAGGAAGGTATAAATATAACTTGTTCTAAATCAAGAGAAATAATGCAGGTATGGCTGTTAATTTCTTGGGAATTTTTTTCCATTGCCTGTTTTGCCTTTCGTTGGTGTAGCTCGAATTTCTTCCGAGAATCATGGGCATCTCGCTGTGATGTATCGTATTGTTAAGTACATCACAAGCCCTGTTCAGACTTTCCATATGAGTAAAATTTATTAAACAACTTTAATTTGTATGCACGCGCATCTAGAGAATTCCTAACCTCTAAACTACCTGCTCTCCAGGAGGTTCTTTTGCAGGAACTTGAACGTTTTTGTAATTATTACTATATTCTAAGCCTTGTGTTTTCGAATGTTTTCTTTCACCTTTCATGCTACCACTATCCCTTTTTCTTCTTTTTAATATTATTAAATCGCTGCCCATTTTGAATATTATTATAAACACTGTGAAACTATTGCACGTGCTAAATGGCACTTACAACCTTTTGCACCAAAAGCACGATGGACATAGACCCTGTATCAGCTTCTGCGTATAATCCTGAGGAATCTAGGCACTTATAACCTTTCGATTCTTGTTAAGCTTGGCATATAGACCGTTTTGACACATCAATATCTAGAAATCTGCAAAATTGGCACTTAGATCCTTTTGAGATTAAGGTCTTCAATTATTAATTTCATAAAATTGGTTGACTTACTGAAGTTAATTTATCCATATGTTACTCAAGAAAATACAGAAACTGCTATAGAAAGACTATCCAGGGTTTATGTTCGAAATTTTCTTATCGCAAGTATTAGAAAGGTTTTTGGTAACGATAACAGAAAACCAGGTATAAAAAAAGCTACAAAAAGTCAATCTTGGAATGTACAGCGATAGGTAAAAGTATGGAACAAATTCATGCCTTCAGAAAAATTCTTTTTGTTGAATTTCAAGATACTCAATTGATCAAGTCCAGTTAGATACTGAAGATTGTAAAGGTAATAAGAGCAAATTTAAAGATAAGAAAGAGAAGTAAAAACGGTTTCGGAAATAGACTGTATAATCAATCTATTAGTTTTATATTATTATAATCTAATTATAACTATTATGTTAATTGCTCTATTTACCCAAGATGATAACAAACTGCAGAATAACTGGTTTGATTTTCATTTGCAGATGTCACTCGAAAGTTGCTTCACTTATTTCGAAATATCGACAAAATGTTATCAGTGTTACACCTTAACTCGTTTGATAATATAATAACTTATATTTACTATTATAAATTAAATTGTTAGATAGTACAAATATAGATCAACAAAAAGATTGGATGAGAACGCCAACTCCTTTGTTAATTAAAAAATCTAAATCAGTCCCTTTTTATGTTCAGAATTACTTATCTATTAAGGGAATCTTACTAAATAATAACGGTGTTTCCAAACAAATTAGTACTTGATGACCTGATGACTCATACAGTACACGGAACCACTTGAATTATTTTCGTTTTTCTCATTATCATCGCCGATAGTCACACAATGTACATGAATCACATAGTATTACAAAAAAAGCAGTAAATTCGATTTTTCATGCATTAAGAATGAGAATATATGCACCCTGATGATTCATTAAACAACCGAGAATTCGACCTCAGTGATCATGGATCAAGCTTGCGCTCGCCCGTAAAACTCGACACTGAATACAAAAATAGGCTTTCTTGGATTAACCTTGAGAAGAAATATTTTTCAGAAATTCTTCAATAAATTCCAAAGTATGTAACTTCACACACCCTTTATGATTATCTATTTATTAGAATGCTCAAATCACTTTCTAATGAAGATGTTAGTGGAACAGTGACCACATTAAATAGCTAATATGTATGTAAGAAGGGCAAACTTATTTAATATTATTATTCATGATTATTCAATTTTCATAATGACGAAAAGTTTATGCATTTCAGTTTTTTTTTTCTAATTAATTGCAATATGTAGTAGCCTTGTTATTAATAATCATTATTTATTGGAATTGCGAAATTATTATATTACTGCTAGTCACAGTTCCGCATGAGTGGATAGAAAATGCATTAGCAGAAAAATCAAAAGTGAATATGCATGTGTTGACGTAGTAGTAGTATGAGGTATTTCTTATACGGACATAAAATATTTACTACGTTTACTTATACAATATTACTCTAGACATATACAAACGGGTGTACTTAAGTAGATTATATCCCATTTTATCTTTTTTTCTTCTAGAACATTGTAGCTCATACGTTGCACTTACAATGAGTATTAAAAGAATACGAGCTGTAATAAAAAGGATCTTTTTTTATACTTACATTGGGTGAGTGGACTTCAAGAAAACTAAATAAATCAACTGTAATTGTCTGTAGTGTATAACTTATCATCAGAATTGCAAAAGCAGAAATTTCAATATCTCGATAGTATATTGCTCCCAGATGCCATACAATACAATCCATTTCTGTGGATTCAGTTCTGTAGGACAAGCGTTAAATATCAAACAGATTCTAAGTCTGCAATCATAAAATCGATGCATAATGTATGTCCCATCCAATATAAACCCAAAAATTCCAAAATCAGAAACTAATTATACATATAAACATATTGGCTAACTTTTAAGATTCTCATCAAAACAAGCAGTCAAGCACCTAAAAGAGTTTAGCTTGAGAACTAAGCATAATAACCCAAAATCATGATAGGAACTTTTTTGAATTTTATTTGCTTTTAAGACCAAGCAATTGGTCCTGTCGAAGTGACTACTTTAGAGCTTGTTGATTGTCTTGCAATAACAAATACTAAACTATCAACTGAGAAAGCGAAAATAACCTTTTAGCTTTGTAGCCTAGCAGGTATATGCAGTTTTCAATTTCATATTCATAATGGCCATTATTTTATTGTACAGTGTGATTCAAAAGTTATTGATAGAACTTCCGAGAGTAATTCTATAGGTCATTCTGAGCAAACAATTGTCAGTTAAATCTAACCAACTTTAAACTTGCATAGACTTCTGCAAATATTGTTTCTCTTCTTCTTCCTCCTTTCAATAATAGTCTTAGTTTCTTTATGCTTTATTCAGCCTCTGGAGAAAAGGCAGTCCAGTGTTCGTGCTATCTTTTGGGTAGTCGACTTGAGTTTTTTCTCATCTTTTGCACATTTTGCCCGGCGATCCTATAGATCGTACCACGTCTCGCACTTTGAGTTCTTCTCGTATCGACTTTTTACCTGATCCCTCAAGCTTGTTCCCTTAATAGATTTATAACTCGTTATTTCAACCCCCAAGTAGGTGCATCGCATTCCTTGCTGCATGGATTTGTTATTTACAGTCAGTTTACACCTTGTGGGTTCTTTTGACGTAACTATAGATTCCGACGAATATTTGCTGTTGTTTGAAACTGGTATAGTTGTTGCAAGCTGTCTTCATTTTCCACCAACAAGATTGCATCATTGGTATAACACAGTATTTTTATCGTTTTTTTATCGTCTTGACGAATTTCCATTAGTATTGGTACCTCTTCAGTAAATCCCTGCTGTGTTTTTATCCATGTTTTGTTGTTCTTATTGAGCTGTTCTACGACTTTTCTAAAATGTCGACTAGTTGTACTCTGCCAAAAACTTTTTTTTGAGGTCCACTAAACAAAGAAATGAGAGCTTATTAAATTCTAACGATTTTTCGACTATTCGTCTTAAAATGAAAATTGTGTCTAGTATCAACCTATGGTCTGAACCCTTGTTGCTCTGCACTTGTTTCGATTTTCCTAATTTTTTTGTGGTTAATCACTTGCTAGTACTGTTTAATGATGTTATTGTTCTAGGGTCGTTCTTGTTTCTCTTTTTGTAAATTGGTGTTGTAGTTCAGTTTTTCTTTGGTTCAAGACATTTTGTTTTGAAATAGTGTTGTCAATTCTTTCCCCAATTTGGGTTTGCCGTACTTAAGTATTTATTTATTAGTGCCTTATGTACTCTTGTGTCATGCTATCTTCATCTAAGGGTTGTTTTAGATATACGTACGTGTACATCCTAAGAGTCTTCGTCTTTTCTTTATTCGTGCTTGTACAGATTCTCTATGCAGACATTGTCTGAGCTGAAAGTATTTTGAATCACCCAGTCGCATTTGAGTATAGACGTTAGGAAAGTCCTAATGGAGATTAAACCAAAAAGATATTCGTAATTTCATTATAAGGTTCGAAGTTGGTCAAAACTCAAATTCTTTAACAATTAATTATCGATAAACCAAGTCACTCACGTTCACATTTGAACAGAAGATTTCGACCTTCCAATCAATCAATCAACAGTTCTTTTAAATATCTTAGTTGGCTTTGGCAATCTTTAGTTGTAGTGACCACTTTCAGTTTCATTTAACAAACAAAAGACTTATCATATTTCACATCAAAATAATTCTTCAATCTATATCATCAGTTTACTGAATATAGATCAGGAGGTAGTAAATAATTGTTGTTATCCATTGGTTTGTCTGGTGACTCAAACCACAAACTTCGTAAGTACAAATGTTGCAGTTTTCCGAAAAGAAATTTATGGTTCAAGCTCAGCCCAGAAATATAGATCAAAACCAAGGATATTGTTTAATCAACCATTTAGTTCCCTTCAAAAGCTGAGTTTTCTTATATAGATTTTAAAATAATTTTCTTAATTTCTCGAAGAAATTGACAACTGTCAAAAACCGTTCGAATCGAGAAGAAGACTCATTGCTTTTGGATATATTTAACACCATGAAGATATAGATAAGTAACTGTCAGTGAAGCACTTTTGTAATTGATTTAAATTCGATATTAACAGTTATTCATTCATGTTCATTTACTGAATAATTAGAATCAAGGCCAAAGAGTAAAGAACCATGACTACTACATTAATGTATAGTTACGTAATAAAAATAAAGTTAGATTTTCTGCTATAAAGAGACTTTTGAACTGTAGAGTCTTCACCTCCATTTCTACTAGTCGTGAAGATCAAAGTTATGTCACAAGACTTGATTATTCGTTGGTCAAAAAGACGAATCTTAAAAGATACATCAATTTCTAGCTTTGCAGGACTGAAGATAAGCTTGCATTAGAGCCTCAGAACCATTTTTAGAATGGCTAAGATTGGTAATACTTTAAACTTAAAAGTGTATTTATCAAAGATACGATTGTAAAAACTATCTGAAGAATTTTGCCTCTCTACTTAAAAAACTAGTACATTCCACCTGGGATAACCAATTCTAAATGGAATTTTGCTGAATCCAGCAAGTGATTCTGTTAGGTTTGACATTTATTTCTTCCAACTAATATTTCCCACAAAAAATTTTTTATGACTCATTCATACAATGATAGCTAAATATCGTACTATGAATTTTTCTAGTGACTACGTTTTTTTAAGAAAACATGCTAACTTTTTAACAACACACATGACACCAACATTTCTAAGAAACTTATTAATGTATTTACAATTGTGATTCTATATTGCCAAGAGATTTTTAAATTCTTATATAACTTTTTTCAAAGAAAAAAAGGACATTACGACTTATATATTTCCAGTAACTTTCTTCTTATAATTTACATTCAGCATAGAGCAATGAGACCAAAGAAAGCATACAAAGTATCTACTATTATGTAGATGACGGCATTACAGCAAAAATACAGCAGATACAACAACCGACGTACGTGCGCTTATTATAAAAAGTGTTGCTTGTATATCTCGGAAATTTATAATTTGAATTTTAGAACCTTCAAATATTTCCTTAGTAATTTTACTTTTTACGACACAATTAATAATTCAATTGTTTCAGAAACAATATTAATTACGTTAATATTAACCTTTAAAAATCATATATAATTATTATTCATTTTTGTTGAAAATTTAAATTTCCGTGGGCATTTAGCAGAAGAAAAAACTAATTTAAAATTCGCAACACCCACTGGAACGAATGGAAATTTCAAACAGATCTGAAAAAAGAAAAAAATTATCTTTCCGTTTTCTGCTCGGTTTTCTCCTATATACGATTTCTAGCTTTTTAATATTACCGGAGAAACGGAAACATAACATATGTCTAAATTTTCTTAGAGAAGCCAGTCAAAGGGTCTCTTTGAGGGAAACTTTCAATTTCAAAGGAAAAACACAATTATTACATTTCTTTGAAAGATTTCCATTCTTCCAGAAACCTATCACATGAGAATTGAGTTGAGTCTTGTTTGATTCTTCGTAATTTTTAATGAAAATGTATAGAAAATAAAATTGAAGTTGTACAAATTATAAATGCATGTGTATTTATGACACATTTGTGTTTATCTTGTAAGTTCGTGTAGATTCAATTTAGAATTAACAATCTTGATATTTAGTTATTTGAATGATTATTTATTTTTGGTAATAATTAAACATTGATGAGATTCTCAGTTTAATTAATTTTCGCTCTAAAAACAATTAAATTCAGCAAAATGTCTACAAGAATAAGAGAACTAAGAAAAATAATAATTGAAGCGTCGCAAGGCTTTGTTATGGGACCTATACTATTATTTCTATTCAACCTACATTTGTAATATTTTGTTGTCTTGTTCTTTTTTTATTGATTGACACGTTTTTTCTCTGCCCGTTTAGCCATTTGCCCATCTTCATGTTGATTCATTTTTTGTCAATATTATAGTTTTTCCCATTGAAAACTCAAACGAGTTACATAGTATTTCTCAATATTTCTATTAAAACTGACAATGCATTAGCACTTGCTCGTACGACTAAAATGAAGTCTTTATTCGTTTTAAGCAAACATAAGCATTGTCAGGAATAAGCAGATATGTGCACAAATTGGATGTGCCTTTCTAGTGACATCGTCGTTATCATGAATATATTACCTTAGCACACATAGAAATCAAAACTCGGACCACTTTCAGAAGTTTTTTCAAAATCGTCAAATAGTAACTAATATGTTAGAAAAGGCCGTAATTAGATAATGAAGACTCGTCCAAGATCCAATTTCAAAAGGAAACGCAACATATTTGGGATCATTAAAGAGTATGAAGCTCCAAAGAAAAAGTTGCTTCTAAAACTAATTTCTTGTAGGGCGAATTAGTGAAATTTCTTCACAGAATTGTATGTGCTTGCTTGAAGTTTTAGTAACATGAACCGCTTCTTGATTGAAGAACGAATCAATCTCGTCGAGCATTTTTATATCGACGACAAATGGATCCAGATTCATACCTGAGCTAATCTTCCGAAGCAAAAAACCAACAGTGAGTCATAGATCATAAAGAATTAAGATCGAATCACAACAATTATTTGATTAACTTCCGTTTCTTTTCATATAGTCTGATAAGTTATAAAGGGTTTTCCAATAAGAGGTGTTATTTTGAATAGCCAGCTATTTCGGTAGATGTCACTTTTGAAGCTATCATTTTTTGACATTTGACAAGTAGAAACTACGCCATTAATAAATATGGAACGATACGCGCTTCAACAACGCATTGAAATTATTAAAATTCACTATAAAAATGGTGAAAATTTGGCAGAGACGGTTCGTAAAACTCGAACATTTTTGGGTCACCGTGAAGCACCTTGTCGGACCGCAATACAGAAATTGGTGAAAAAATTCGAGCTCTTGGGACAAGTTAGTGATGTGAAGAATAAAACCCGTGCACGTCGCTCAAGAACAGCCGAGAATATTGCTGTTGTAGCCGAAAGTGTTAAAGAAAGCCCAGGTTTGTCCATTCCTCGTCGTTCTTTGGAATTAGCCATTCCACAAACGTCATTACACCGTATTTTGCATACAGATTTGGGTCTTAAGGCTTATAAAGTCCAGTTAACACAAGAACTCAAGCCGGCCGATCATCAACAACGTCGTGTCTTTGCTGATTGGGTCGTTGAAATGCATGAAAATGATCCAGAATTCCATCGAAAAATCATCTTGAGTGATGAGGCCCATTTCCACCTCGGTGGCTTCGTCAACAAGCAAAATTGTCGGATCTGGGGCTCAGAAAATCCAAGAGTTATTGTTGAAAAGTCTCTCTATTCTCAACGTGTGACTGTTTGGTGCGGTTTATGGTCCGGCGGAGTCATTGGACCTTACTTTTTCGAAAACGAGGCTGGAGCAACAGTTACGGTGACTGGATTGCGCTATCGAGAGATGATTAACGATTTTTTATGGCCGGAATTGGATGGTATTGATCTGGACAACGTTTACTTTCAACAAGACGGCGCTACGTGCCACACAAGCAACGAAACCATTGATCTTTTACGGAAAAAAGTTTCCGGACCGTGTTATCTCTCGAAGAGGTGATCACAATTGGCCACCGAGATCTTGTGATTTAACACCTTGCGACTTCTTTCTTTGGGGCCACGTGAAAGAGAAGGTCTACGCCAACAGCCCAGCGTCGATTCAAGACCTCAAAGATGGAATTCGTGAGGGTATCGAGGACATAGGGCAGCCATTTTGCGATTTGGTTATGGAAAATTTCATGAAAAGGATATTGTCCTGTAAGCGTGGTCGTGGTGGTCATTTGCCTGATGTTATTTTCCACTATTAACGGCATACCTTCCTCTTTATAATGAAATAAACATCCGATCATTTATATTAAAAAATGGCACTTTTCTTTGAATATCAAAATAACACCTCTTATTGGAAAACCCTTTATTTGAACCCTTAGGAAATGTGCACGATGACAAGGAATCGATGGAAGCAGACTTTCCAAAGTCCGCAAAATGTAGTGCGTACACTATAAGAGATGGAGATTTCAGAAAGGGATTTTAGGCGCATTGTCAAAGAGACATATGCCAACAAGCAGAATTCCCGTGTCTAAGTAACAAAGAAATGGCACTGCTGTGCAATTTTCGGAACACGTATAATTGGAAAGGAAAGCACTTTAGACCTCGTCTAACCGTCATAGACTATAAATAACTAAACTGGTCATCATATAAGCCAGACTTGGACCGGTGTAATTTTTTCCCTTCAATCCTCATTGAAAATTATTAGAGAGTTGTCTGACCTCGTACATAGGACTTTTCAGCCATGGATGGTGTCCAAGAAAAGGGATAAGAGGAAATGCTAAGAGGACGGAATCAAATATTAGTGAGTAACACTCCAAAACGCAAACACGAGGTAGAAAATTCTTGTCTGTTTTTGCCTTACTTTAGGAATCTGGCAATTTTACCTGTCGTCCCACTGTAAAACTCAAAAGAAGGCGACGTATAGTATCTGCACTCATATGACACAGTATAAAGAATAAGAAATTAAGATTCGGAAGAATGATTGCTTCCTTGTCCAAAAGACTTGTTGACAGTTTACCCAAAATAATCACAGACATAATAAATCTAAAGGGATGCAAATTTCAAACCAAATGAAAATTGTGCGTGTAGTAAGTTTGTCCTAATCAAACCAACTTATGCATGGTTAGGAAATTAAAAGAAATGTAACAAAAGAAAAACGTTTATTTTTGCGTAATGAACTATAACATACTTTGTTGAATCTAAGAAAATTTTGGCCTTCCATCGGGCTAATGGTGTATGTATCTCAGAAATAGGAACACTTCTATGGTACAGTTCAAATTAAGCATTCATAATTATTTTAAATTGGCCAGAAATCAAAAAAAAACTATCAAGTGTTTTCCCCAGAAAGACAACGCTGAATACTTAACGTGAACTCCAAAAAAAGTCCCATTTTGAAATTTTCATTTCTTCCAGAAAATCTCTAAAGGCGAGGCATTCTTCTATCTATCAACAATTTTCCCACGTGCTTTCAATTGGGACAAGTACATACCCCATTTCCAAAGCAAAAGTCATTAAACCATAATAGTTTTTATGCAATAACTATATTACCTAAAAATACTGAATCATCTACAAAAATTGTTTTGGTCCATAACCTTCTGTATAAATTCTACACTTTAAAACATCGTGCTTTTAGAATTACTACTTCTACCATTATGAATCAACTCTAGTAGCTTTTTCAGTTTTATTAAAATGGGTAGCTGCTATTATCATATAAACCATTTAGTCAGGGTGGAAAATTTTGACTTTTATTAATATTTTACGTAATAAACAAATTACTTTTAAGCAAGTACCTTGTAGCTTTTTATAATTTAATAAATATGTAACTTTTCTTAGATTAAAATCTTCCCACCTTTGTTTCTTCTTTTCGTTATTCCCATCACAGTGGTGTCATTAACAATTACCACCACATCACTATTTTCGGTGGCGTTATTCAAAGTGCAATACCCGGAAGATAATTATTGTGGAATCATAAAAATGAAGAGCAATTTGTGAACGTGGCGTGAAAACCGTCATACAGTGACCAATAAGGTCAACAAACTATGTCCACTAAGTTAAAATACTTGGTAAAAAAGAATGCGTCTCATACTATCGTTGAAATCACCAATCATTATTATTGTATTAAAATGCAATTTATATCATAAGTGAAATTAGATTTAACTTTTACCTAATTAGCGGAAAGTTACTAGATAACAGAAGCAGTAAGATAACGTGAATGTAAAGTTTTAAAGTAAATACACGTTTTAAGAATATAAAATAATCTTTTTGTAAACAATAGTTGTCAAATGACCTACCGTACTGACATCACCAAATTTGCCGACATTCCCACGGTCTAATGGTTGATGATTAGAAGGATGGTTCCCCATGTTCGATTATTATTAATTAACGGAAGTAACAAATAAAATTCAAAACTAAAAATCCACTAAAAACAATTGCTACACTCAACACTCATT
Source organism: Ignelater luminosus (assembly GCA_011009095.1). Classification (NCBI taxonomy): domain Eukaryota; kingdom Metazoa; phylum Arthropoda; class Insecta; order Coleoptera; family Elateridae; genus Ignelater; species Ignelater luminosus. Next base: position 50,458 of record VTPC01001451.1, on the reverse strand, counting down.
CATATCACCGACAGTAAACGTCACAGCAGTAGCAGCAGCATTTTTACTAAATTTTAGAAGCAGATGTGATCCGGGTAGCAGATGCATTAGGGTTTGTATTAGGTCAGCGTCGTTTCCATCATAACCGTGTTCGTTGAATTCAACACTATATTGTTGGGCTTCTGTAAAGGTGAAGAATGCAGTTGCACCTATATTCACATGTGGTAAGACTAGAATCGTTCAGCAAGATGGACTGGAAGTAACTTTGGATGCAAGACGCAGAATACCCGACTATGATGTAGTCTTTCTTTATATCAAACCGTTTTCCTTGGGCACTTGATAGCCTTGAACGTCCAAGAGGTCACCAATCGAAGGACTCGATCAACTCTAATTGATATTGATATTTAATACACAAAGGTGATTAACACTTCTTATCACTTATCAATCAAACATAAAGAGTCCTGATATTTCAAAACTAAAACAATTAATTTTACTATTTCAAATTACACGTGATTGTTGTAAAAATTAAACATGCAGAATTCTAGAAAATTGCAAAAATTTTGTAAACCCGATCGCGCCCGGAAGATACTTTAATAACGGTTACGCCAAGGCGTGTGCGAGTCTGCGACTATTTTGTTGTAATATTTGATGGTGACGGTTAGGCAAGGTTTCCCCACACTAAACTATTACCTGAACTAAAAACATCTGCACAGGTAAACAAGAATTCCTAATCGAAAGCCACAGGTAGACGTGAATATTTAAACCAATGGAATCATCGGAAACTAAAGAGGCTAAACTGCAATTTTTGGATGCTTTCGATTGAACTCCGGAAATTTGAAAAATCTTTGTTGATGTTTGCAAGTACGATCATTCTGATTAAATTCATATTAATATTACATTACAGTATTTCATGATGAGATCAACGGTTGTCTATTTTAATCAAATACATGTTTATTCCCCTCTCCTTCACAGCTTCAACCTTTTTTTTTGGAGGCTTGCCGTGTTTATTATAATGAATTGTAAAATTTTAAGTACGGGGATGACAGGTAAATGGAAGGTGAGGGTATAAATATTAACAACCCTTGAGTGTATACGTAATTAAATTAAAAATTTACTACATGAGAAAAGTAAGTGAAAGTCAAGGAAAGAATTATATTAAATTAGTTTTGTAAAAATCAATCTCATTTTGTGAGTAACAGTTAAAAAATTCATTTCAAGTCGTATTAATGTGGAGTCATGTCATGATTCAGAGTTAATTTGGTTGTAACTGAAATAAAGACTAGGTAATAATAAAAGCATTTCCAAGTATTTTGCAGAAATACTTAGAAATAAATTAACTTTCAAATGAGAGAAAAACCAACAAAGAAAAAGCTCTTTACAAATTTATTTAGAAATGTAAGACTTGTGGAATTCTTTTATTACTGTTTAATTTAGAAGATGCGTCTCGCTGAAATTTCAGTACCGAATACTAGATAGGTAGAGGATGGTACACATAAATTCTAACAGCCTCTTATTCCCTTCTAAAAGTAACATGCAGCAAAAGCATTTTTATGATCTTTCGGAATCAATAAGATATACAGGGCGTTTCATGAAATATCCGTCTTATTTCTAGCTGGATTCGAAACAAAAGTCAATCTGAATTTGAAGTTAACGAAAATTATAATAACATTCCAAACCGAGAATTCTGTGAAAAATCAAAATATCTCGTTCGGTACCATGTTCATATAGGTCGCAAAAAATATATACGGAATTAATAGTCATTACGTTTGTAAAAACAAGATTAATTTTAATTATTGAATACCAAAATGAACGAACAAAATGCAAAAAAGGAATTAAAGTCTTCAAAAGAAAAACTCTAAAAAAAATGAATGTCAAGAATGCACGGTTTCTACAACACATAAAAACCAAAATCAAAAAAATTATAAAAACTAACCTTCATGAAAATGATGAAGAGGTTTCAGTTATTGAGAAACGAAAAATAAAAGGCTCTATAAAAAGACTGAAAAATTAAACTGTGGCTCAAAAAGATGGAACTCCAAATGAAATGTTAGAAGTTGTTACAACACCAATCGCGCAAAAATTCTAAAAACTCTAATAAATGTCTTGGCCAAGACATGCACAAAGTGCTAATACGAGAAGTAGTTATTTTTACAGACAACTATACAGAGTGTCCAAATTCTTCCGTAACTTTACTAAACACCCTATAAACCAATTTTATTTCCCTCGCGTGTAGGGGAATGCATGCACGCGTGACATACTGTGAGTTTTATCATACCCATGATACATCGCATCGTTTAGCATTTGTTTAAGAAAATACTGGCATAGTTTTTTTTTTAATTTTGCTGGCTTTACTTAGCGGGTTGTGGTTCAGACTGTTTAAGCTACATACAACATTTACTTTTTGCATATGTATCATCATAACAACAGGCTGTTAGAATATACCAGGGAATATCATTCGATGTCCCAAAGCTTAAAATTGATTAACTTCAAAAGTAAAATTCTTTTTTTAAGTGAAACACCCTGTATATTTAAAATAATAATCCTGAGTCTTCAGTTCGAACCTTTTGAGTTTTTTGAAGTGTGTTGAGTTTATTTCAACTGAGTTAAGATAGGTGATTGAGACTCAAGATATTCACTCGTGCAGGTTTTAGGACAGTGTCAATGGCGTAACTAAGTACCATTGCCCCTCCCCCATTCATATTCACTATGTTATATTTGTAGTGTTTCTCTCTCTCTCTCTCTCTCTCTCTCTATAAATTATTAATTATAAATTTTATAAAATTAGTCATCAGGTTGTCTGCTATCTAAGTCATAAATGACCTTTTGATAAAAAGTAGCTAAACCAAGAGTAATCTTAATAATCTAAGAATCATTGAGGGTAATCCCATAAGTACTACGCAATGAGCCAGCTGCGTTATACTTTCGACTAAGCGATGTTCGTTTACATTTGTTAACGGATCTACTGTACTAGTGCCACCAACAGAATGTCCGCTGGCCCTTCGCTTACACGTACTGTTTCCTTACCGAGTGGTCACTCAAGAATTTCGTCAACACTTATGGGACTCCTCTTAGTGCCTATCGTACACACTGGAAACTTGAACCTGAAATAATTAACTTAAAGTTTCTTCATCGGCAGTACCAGCTAGCAAATCGAACGCGTAAATACGTCTATATGTATTAGTTGCACAAATAAAATCAAAAACCAGATTCGACTTTTTATCTCAAAATAAAATGCCGAGAAAGTGCAAAGTCAAGCATTCTGATATCTGTATCAAAGCTGCATACGATACAGTTCACAATGACTTCAAAACAAAGAATCTCTTCAAAGCCTAAAATAGAGCTGTATCAGCCCATAATTTAAAAGATTTCTTTTGGAAAAATAAACCAAGAATTTGAAACTTCTTAAATGATCGAAATATTACGGCTGCCCAAAGAGCAAAAAAGTTTCAAGGTAGGATACTGTTCTTCGAACTAGGTTATTTGGAAAACTAACTTATTGGCCAATTTTCAATTCAAGAGCTGGCAAAGAAAACCGAAAAGTTTACTAAACATGTTGCGTAAGAAATGCCAAAAATTGAAACCTCGATTTTCAGTTCAACAGTTTTGTTTTTTTTCCTTCGTGGCAAGAATGTTTAAAATTGAAAGCACGAGTATGTAATTATCTTAGAGTGGACATATCTGGTATTGATAGAAAACAAATGAGAGCAAGAGTTAAAGGCAAAATGGGATAAAGCCGCTAATTCAACGGAACTTTTGCCAGAAGATGAAAGGTATCCGCAGAGAACCACTCCCTGAATGATTTTGCTGCTGAAACTATCACAGTATTACGCATGGATTGCACTTGTTTTATTTTAATGGGGGGGGGGGTGAATTTAATTTGAGGTTAGAAAAAAAACCCTCCACAAAATCAACTCGCAATTTAGATGCCGACCTGGTTTTGTTACACATTCCTCAATTTTCTTTCTAGTTCTGATTTACCGTCCCTGCGAAAAATCTTCAAGTTTCAAAGTTTTGGGATTTGAGTTGTTATTAAGATTCTTCTATTGATTTTAGAATGTTTTCGATTGCTTGTCAGAGGTGAAGATATACAGGGTGTTTCATTAATAATTACGTCAAATACGTCAAATAGTTTTAAAGTACTGGGTACAAATAGTTTTTAAATTTATACATAAAACACCCTGTAACTCAGTAAGAACCCACATTTTATCTAAGTGATTTGGGTTAAATCTTAATATTTTGAGCTCAGGATTCTACAGATAAAATATTTCCAATTATTAATGAAACACCCTGTATAAGGGACCAAATCTTTTTTGTTTATTAAGTACTACATAGCATTTTTTGCAGAATAGAATATTAATAGCAACACCATGTATAAATACAAGAATATAAAACCTACACAGAAAAGAACCTTGATCTTGCTGTATAATAGATCTAATTTGATCTCTTTTAATTTACTAAACCCAGTATGATATTGTTGCAAAACACCTGTAAGTTTCTCTATAGGTATATTACATCAGTTTTAAGCTAAACTTTAGATTAACGATTTGTAAAAAAAAAGAGGAACAAATTGGTTATAGAACTATAAAAAGATTATTATAAATAAACTGTGAAGTGCTTACCACGAATGCTGAGTAGTATCAGAGATTCCACAATGTATGGTTTGGCAAATCATAATAAATTGCTAGTTGTTAGAGATATTGACTAGGAAGAGTGGTGTCCTGAAAAGAAAAACATTGTATAGTTATTATATCTCTTAAGTACTACGTACTTATTATCAAACTAACAAACTCGTAAGATTGTGTCATTTAGAATTCATTATAGATAGTTTTCTGTATCAATCGAAAAATTAATATAAATTCTGACAATAGTCCTTCAAAACAGAACTGAAATGGAAAACTAAAAAACCAATCGTAAATCAACGTTGGTAGTATAGTATATGGAAGTTTGGCTTTAACCTATTTTAAGTTTTCTAATAGAATTCGCCCTTCTCTCAATATTCTATAAGATATAGCACATATAATCAGGGCACAATTCATTCAAATTATGAAAAATAAAAATTGAAAAATAGCAGTGAGACTTAATGAATATTTGATATATAAAAATTGACTACGAGTAGGTATTTTGCAAAAAAATATTGAATTAAAAGGTCTTAATTTAATAATTGATGTATTTAATTACGGCTTAATGGGTTGTCTAAACTCTAGGCGTTTATATTTTTCTTAATTTAAATTCTGTAATTAGCTAAACAATTTTTGCTCATATTTACTTAATTAAATAAGAAGTAGAAAAATAAAAACAGTGTACTTTTTAGGAAATAAAAGATATACCCCTCCAGTTATATTTTTATAAACCTGTGAATCTAGCATCCCCCTTATATTCTATAACTAAAAGAAGTAATAAATACAAATTGAAAAGCAACCCTCGGATTTAGTTACCCTTAAATTATATAAATTTGTGGACGAATACCTTTACTTGTTTGACTTTCATTTCGTTCCATTTGCTTGATTCTTCAACCTTTTTTTAGCACAGTGCAGCAGATGTAATAAAGTATCATGTTTTATGTATATAGCGCTCCGATAGAAACATACAAGCAATATATATAATTTTTAAATAAATTACTTGACAGGTTTATATTTTTTGCCTAGAATTTTATTTTTGCGTTGCTATTTTCAAATTTGAATTTTTCAGAAGGATGGAGAATGTTAACATAAATCAAAGTAAATATGACATAACTTCAAACTTACATAAGTATACAAGGTGTGCGCCAGAAATACTTTAATGAAAGTAAAGTAAAATAAGTAGCTGAAATTATTATTACTTATCGTGATCTGTATATTTGTAATCATCAGAATAACCAACGTCATTAATCGTTAGAAGTAAACAAGCATTCAACTTCTCTCATCAGAACTTCAAGTATGGATCAAATTAATTATTTAGAAAACAACTGAAATGCGTCTAAAATTTTAAGTCACCACAATTTTTTTAAATAGCACTAATACATTTTAACTAGCTCATTTGCAAGATTACTTCTCTCTTTTCAATGATGTGATACTTTTATACTTGTTTGCATATCATCTAATAAATCTAATTCAGCTAAGAAGTACGTACTTACCATCTTGTTTAGAAGTCAATATCAGCTAATTTCTTAATAAGAGAATCAAGACATACCTTATGACACAGGCACGTTTAAGGGCAAGCAAGCTAACTCAGATCTCGGTTTTACATTACCACAGATATCTTAGGTCTAATGCTCCGGAATGTTGAAGTTACTGCAGTTTTTTCTTGAGACTTCTAAAACCATGAACTTACCCCGTTTGATAGTTTTGCTGCACCACGTGTTATAAAAAGCAAACTTGTTAGGTAAGTTGCTATGTTCCTTTCCTTCTATTATGATTTTCAGCAAGTCTTATACATACTCGATTAGTTGACCTGTTCTTTTTTTAATCTCTCTTCTTTTCCCTTTACTTCCTTTAGTCTTCTTCGTTTGTAACTCTTTCTGTTAAACTTAATCTTCAATGTTCTCTTGTAACATCATAATTCAAAGAACTTAATTTTCCTCATTTATAGTATGCCAATCGACTATGTCTACCAATCATATGGGGCAATCTCCGTGCATATTACAAAGCTCTTTTCCGTTTTTGAAACTGACTGGCTTATTACTTGTCAATATGAACGAAAGATCTTAAATAGGACGTGGAATGGATAATAAAAAATGTAATTGAATATAAACAAATATTGGTTTGATTGGCATAGTTGGTACAAGTCAGGGTTATCAGGGATGTCACAGATTTCTTGTTCGTTAAAAACAAGAAAGTTCTTGAACTAAAGGTTAGTAAAACAATTATCCCGGTAATAACTGGATAAATACGGCAAAGCTGAGAAAACTGAAAATGTATGAAGAGTTCATTTTATTCGAGCAACCCCCAACTAAAGAACCATTAGTGTCCAAGACTTTTTGACGGCTACTTCATAAATTGTATTTTCTAGGTAATCATGAAAGAAGGTGGTTACCAATTTTAGGTGAGAAGCTGTTGGGAAATGTTCATGAAATTCAAAAATCGAAATATCCTCTATTCAAAAGAAAACGTTTCACCTACAAAAGATTGCAATTGGCACATCACTTAGTTTTGACTGCATCGATTTTATGTTCCCAAAAACTGTTGCTTATTTCTGATCGTTATATCAACATCTGCAACCCATACTTTACCTGACATATGTAAAGTAGCTCGTGTTATGGCGGTAAAAATAAACTAGACGTTGAAGATTACAGACCGATAAGCCTAGTTAGTATTTGTGAAAAGATTGCGGAGTCACTTTTTTCGAGACTTTGACCGTTTTCTCCGTAACAGACTCATCATAAAACCTAAGGCACTTCGGTGTTAAAAAGGTTTTTTCAAAATGGGTAACAGGCTTTTTAATTGACGATTCTTCTCGTTTCGAGTGGCGCTCTACTAGGATCCGCACTTGGATCTCTCCTGTTCCTGATTTGCCTAGTAAGCCTATATGTTAATTTTATGTGGATGATATTACATATCAACTTTTGGTTATAAGAGACCTAAATATGTATGGGTTTGCGTAAGTGCAATATAATATTTTGCTCCCCCTGGAAAAAACTCTTGCCGGCGTCCACGGCGGTATGCATTAATTCCTGGAATATTTCGAGTGCTCAACTTTTGTTTTTGGTCATAAAATGCAGAAAGCATAGCTTTAGAGAATCGAATGGTAGAATCAATGCAAGATTGAAAGTTACATAGATATAGCAAACTACGACTTTGGAGAACCACTTCTTCCTTAATCGAAATCAAGACTGTACTCTTCCAAGGCCACACCTTAGATGTTCAAGTCTAAATTGCCAGTTTTGCCAAGTCGTTTGATACGAGATGGTGATAGAGAGATTTTTCTGAACTACAAAAGATTATGCCTTGATCGACTTTCTATAACTACTGAAGTCTGGTTTTCCTAAATCCTCTCTATCCATTTAAATTGATAAGGTTTCGATTTAACAAAGGAATTATTGAAGTCAATAGCAGTGTAAAGACTGTTTTTAGAACAATTTATGATAACAAAATTATGAAAAATGTGTTTTGTAACAGGAAACATTAATATTAAAAAAAAAGACAACTGCATATTCAACGAACTTGCGTAACGAATCCTCGAAAAAGTGAGGACATGCAACGTAATAAGAATCAAACGAGAAAAAGCAAGTAAAAAACAAGATATTTTGAAACAGAAATTAGATCAAGACCTCAATACAATTTATAAACAAACTAATCAATAAAATACAAACGAGATAATTAACAATCAGTCTATTGTTCCGATATTTCGTAAATACTGATGGGACTGCATCACGGAAATTGTTATAATGCAGAAACGAAGTCAGTAGAGTCTAGTCCGATAGCTAATTTTCACCATCTTAATTGGTAATGAATAGGATTTAAAACAGTACGTCTATAAATAGATTCAACTCTGCTTCTTGATTAAGAGTTAGTTATCTTGAGTTATGTCCAAAAACGTTATAAACAGGCGTTTTACCATATTATGCATTTATTTTAATAGGTATTCAGAGATTAGTTCCTGTTTTAACATATTTACTATTTTGTGAAATATAGTCACATTTCTTTTATTGCATTAACGCTCATTTATAATTCTTTTTCATTCAACACAATAACCGAGGTCAGAGATACACAATCCCGCGCGCGTCTCAACCTACGAATTAATCAAGAAATCTCATTAATGTAGTAGCATGCAACGCCATATAACGATGCAAATTCAATCAAATACGTAGGAGTTCTTAATTACTGCGAGGGTTTTGTCCGATAAAAACTTTTTCGTTTCTATTTGCAGCATACAATTGCACTATGATGTTTTGAAAATTCAAATTTCAAAATCACATAAAAAAGTTTGGCATTTATCCTCCTCCATTATGATGTCCAGCCACCGAAACTAAAATGATCAAAAGTTACATTTGCGTTTTACAAATTGGAAAATATCGAATGGCAATGTCAAAGTATTATTTATGGTATAACTTCAAAGAAAAAACAAAAATTAAAATGAGGGGTCATCGGGATGTTTTCAGCAGGGTAGTAGCTTTGTCATTGTTCTTCCTGTTCAGTTAGATTCGCAGTCAGTGAACGTATATGTATATATGCATGTAGATGATGGGAAATACCAGCAAAATAGGGACTTGATAAAATATCCCACGGTCTACCCCGTTTAACGGACAATGCGGCTTCAGAGGGGGGGCAATAAGTGACACCAGTTCGATATTATTTACTCATTGTTAAAGAAGAAAATAATGGGAAACCCTAGTAAAAAAATGTTGAAGAAATCCCACATATTTCAATAAAGTTCTAAAAAGTAAAATTTATGAAATTTATTTATGAATATTATAAAGTCTATGAATGAATAGCATTAAACAATTAAAAACAGATGTTCATACTAAATTTAACTCCTTCGTGTGGGTACGCAGACATTTTCATATCAACAAGTTTGAATATTTAATTGGAAACAATTAGATAATAGAATTTACTCATGATTTCAATTTTCAACCCCATGATATATCAAGTACGGCAGATCGTTGTTTACTTAATCATATCTCAATTTAAACTTTATTAGTCATTTTTACTGATGATTCAAAGACGGGGCAATGACTCGTTTTAGTGATTTAATGTTAAAATAATTAATTAAATGGTCATTTATTTGAAACTTAATGTTTTGATACTTTGTTACGGTTTATAACTAGTAATCGGTATATTGACAAATTGCAGGTCTTAACAGTTAATATCTGTAATATAATCAGATGATTGCAACGTTCAAAAATACTCGTAAATGACTAACGGTAGTTTTATCATCTGTTTAATTGTTGTTTGAAATGACGGTATCAACTTAAGAAACAGGCGATGTTTCGTTAAATTTAACACCCTCAGTTTCATTTTGTTGCACCATAACGTGTTGGAACTTTGAGCAAAAAAAAAACAATTCAAAGAAAAATAAGAAAATAAAGGCGGTTCTGCATTATTTTTGGTTGGCTATAGAAACTATGGCGCTACTTGAGAGTATACATTAGAGTTCCTAAATAATATTACTTATAAGAGTTCGGACATGTGGAACCAGAAATCAAAACCACTTGATTTTAATGGCATTTGTTTTGAATTTTTTTACTTTAGCATGACGTAAGTTATTGTCAGACAAATTATGAAACGTCAAATTTAAGGTTATAATTATTAAGAAAATTGCAATAATACTCAAGAAAACATGTTAAAACTAGAAAATCAACTTTGAATATAAAGAGAAAAGGAAATAACTAATATATCAACTAATTTTAACAGCTTTTTCTTGGGCATTTTATCTGCCTAGGCAAATAGCTTCATTTTTTCATTTAATTGCTAAATGACTGGGTAATTATTATTGAAACAGGCAAATAGTGTCTATCTAAATGATCTTTAGGCACATGTAAGTAAATAAATAATGTTTTGTAAAATATGTATGTATTTCCGGTTGATATACCTCTTGTAGTGTAGTTGTAAAAGCATTAATTAATCTACCTATAGGTAACTAAACCAAATGCAAAAATTAAAAAACGCAAAATGTCGATTAATTTTATTTAATTCAAGGTCAAGAATTTAAATTTTACGGAAACAAAACATTAATGTACTAAAAGATAGGTTAGAATCTCCAATACCATATGTAATGCACAATATTAATGTATTACTTCTTGTTTTAGGTTTTAAGTAGAAGATAATTTAAGAACATGTTCTAAGACTGTTAATAGCAAACACATTAAATGTATTTTGAACAAAGGAAGGTGACCTGAAACATAAAAACTACCAAGATTGGTTTTGATTTCAAAATAAACTAAGATTTTTGAATAAGATTACCATAAATATTCCTCGTGCCTATAAACAACTGTAATGCTAGAAATAACAATTTTATTTAATTCGGTATATCTGTATAATAGGTAACAATAATAACAATATAAATAGCTGAAATATTTCTGATATCAGTATGAAACTGTTAAATACACATAACCTCAATGATAGGCTGAATGCTGCTTGTCCTACAACGGTTCTGTCGGATACTATTTGCCCAGGAAAACTGTGTTTAAATAGAATGTTATTAATTGCCTGAGCAGTTAAAGTTTTTCCAGGAAGAAACTATTTTCTTACACTATTATTTACTAGTGACAGGTATACGCATGGTATATTGAAAAGTTAAATAATGTAGGAATCATGTAGTATTTCAATATTTTTCCCTTTTTTATTAATCCACTGATCTTGAGTAAAATGTTTATTACTACATAATTTCCTACCTAGTATATTATACTTTTTCATTTTGCCAAATCTTGCTATTATTTACCCAAACTTTTCTTCATTTTTCATTGAGACAATTAATAAAACTAAATGTCAAAATGACAAAAGATTTAAAATTAAAATTTAAAAAAAGCAAATATTCATTGATATCTGGTTCCAACCAATCAGAGTGACTCACCCACATAACAAGTGATTCAAAATTGAAACTAAAACAAGTATTCCGTGATATCTGGTTCCAACCAATCAAAATGGATCACCAACATGTCCTAACTCTTCTAACAATATTATATAGGAACTCTAGTATACATACCTTACAGACGAAGCTAATAGGGTAGGTATTTGACAGTTTTATTTTCAACTTAAATTCTTGGCACGATTCAATAAATCAACTTTTCATTTCATCTCATTCTTCCTTTCTCTATCTAATATCTATACCACGTACCATCCTATTTACCATATGAAAGCGCTTTAACCAAACCAGATTTTCTTAAGAAATATCCTCAACTACTAACTAATATTGATCTTGGAGTATTTGATCACCATATATGATAACGCACCTTAAACATTTGAAGTCAGATTAACATCTTAGTTTTCAACCTTCGGATCTCGGATGAACATAATTTAATTATCATATTGGAAGTTCAATTTTTCCGTAGACTTTCTGCATGTTTTTTTTTCTACACATTTTCTCAAAACAGTTGAAGAAATATAAGTCTAAATAGGCATACGAAGCTTGCTGGAAAGATTTCTGCAATCGGGTATTTCCGGTGGTGTCAGCCTTGTGCCATTATCAAATTCGAAAAATTTGTCATTTCTAACCTATAATTCAGTTGACAGTTCGTACCGAAGCTAACCAGTTCTGTTTATATAGCGCTTTGAAAAAAGTAATTTTCGAGTAATGATTTTTTACGATCGAACGGCTTAAATTGGTTTGCTGAGTTCCAGCGTGGACGTTCTTTTCTTAGTGATGAATTTCGTGAAGGTCGTTCATCCACGCCTGTTGTTGCCACTAACGTTGATGCTGTGCATGAAATGGTTGAACGAGATCGGCATGTGACATACCGTGAAATAGGTGTCACCTTGAACATTGACATGAAAGCAATACGCACGATTTTTCACGATCATTTAAACGTAAGGAAGCTTCGCAGTCGCTGGATTACACATAATTTGAATGAAGCTCAAAAGAAGAATCGTGTGTCATCGGTGATATCAGAAAAAACAATCCAAATCGACGCTTCCTTCTTCACCACGACAATGCAATTGCCCAGACAGCTTCATAAACTGTCAACTTTTTAGCCTGTGAAAAAGTGAAATTGATGTCGCATTGTCCGCATTCGCCTGATCTAGTACAAAATGACTTCTTTCTGTTCCCGACAACCAAAAATAAGTTAAGCATTATTCTTCGTCTGAAGCAGCCTTTGGGGCAACTGATTTCTAAGGTACCAGCTTCAGATTAGAAAAAATGCTTCGAAAATTGGTTTGAGCGTATGCAAAAGCGTATTGATTCTAAGGGCGAATAGTTTGAAAAACAATAAAGCCATTTACTAACTTGTATCTGTGTTTTTCTTAACCATTTGCAGAAATTTTTTCAGCAAGCCTCGTACATACCGATTGGAGTCGGAGAAATTTTTTTCGGATCTGGAATGTGGAACTATTATGTGACTTTGCAGTTGGTGTCCAAATTAGATATAAAGAAATGTAAGCCATATCTTGTTAAGCTAATACTCATTTGTGAAGCCTAGTCAAAAAAAAGGGTACAGAGATAATATCAATTCTTGTCTCCTAAAATTGACGTAGCCCAAGAGCTGTTTTTAATACAACCTCCGAAGGCTGATAGATCCAAAAATCAACCAGTATAAATTCCAGTTTAAAGTTCATACAGTAATTAGACTTGAGAATCGAGGTCGTGCAAGTCTCTAATTTGGTGTGTTACAAATTAAATTCATCACTGAATGTGATCACCAAAGAATTTAAAGTCGTTAGATACCAAGGACAAAGACAGTGTGGCAAAAATGGTTGTAAATTGCCCAAAAGAACGACGCTGCATTTGAAAGTCTCAAACAGTATTTTCAAAGTAAGAGTTGATTGGGTTTGAAGTCAAGGGCATGGCTCATCTAGTTCTGAATAAAATCCAAAATGAAACCAAAATAACACGAAAAAAAAGAAACTGAACTCCACAATTTTTTTTGTTTGGTGTAATAAAGGAGTTATCTAAGTTACCATTCAGCATTTAAGATTTTGACAAGCGAGATCCGAAAAGAAGGCCACTTGGGAATGCTTGAAGATTATGATACCCTGTGCGGTCTTTTATAAACTTGAATTTGGAAGATCCCACTTCTGTCCCTAAATGATTGTGTTTCGTGTTTTTTTAAGACAAAAGTGAGGATGCCAAGGTTTTGATTTTCATAGATGTAATTATCTCTTTATCCTTACTTGTCATGCAGGGTCTTCAACAAAGTAAAACAATTGCGTGTAGCGAACATCTTACTTCCAATCACGGACAAGTTTAAATCCTTTCGCCTTTTTAGGCCAATGGTTATCAATCTTTTGTATGCTAAGGAACACCATAGCAATCTTCATTTTGTGAGATGAGTCATACCTATACTATAATATTGCCGACTTTGATGTTTTGAATGTAACGGGTCTTTAGGTAGTTACCAAGTCGGAATAGACAAAAAGAAATGACAAAAAGACGCTTTGTAAAGATATATTCATAGAAAGAACAAGATATAAGTGTAGCTGTAAAACAAAATAATATATAAAATTCCCCACAATTCGAAATAATTTACATTTGCCTGTTAACAAAACTCGACTTTAAATAATACTTGCTGTTATTACTTAAAATTTACCCTTCTAATAACTTCATATTTACAACATAAATACATCAATAGTGTCTATAGGTTCTTCTAAATTTCGGTGCGTTCTGCGCTTGTTTACGATATGGTTCTTTTTGATCTTGGTCCATACTTCTCCATATAGCACCAGCCGCTTTTGCTGCAGCAATCACACTCAGATTATTGTTTAGCGTCCGGAATTCACGCAAGAAGTTAAAAAACGGATTTCGGGTAATTTTTCCTACGCGAAAGCGCTTTTTAGGTACGTTCTCAGTTTCTTTTGCATCTTGAACCATTTGTTGACGAGATGTTCTTCTAACTTGATCCGAAACACGATGTAATTTACTTTCTAGGCGATGTTTCTTTTTAGACTCTTTCTTAATTTCCCTATTGTCTTGCTCCATCTGTTGAGTAGACAGCGTATGAGATCTTTTTCTAAATTTATCAAAAATAGTGACGATTTGCTAGACTAGATTCTGATCAATTCACAAGAATTTTTCTAATTGAGAATTATAACCGTCAAAACAAATAAGATGATTTGTCAAACACATAATAAACTAATAAACTTTGTTTACTTGGAGACTATGATTTTTAATGGTAAGGGTGAATACGCAAAAATCGTAATCCCAAGCTTAGCAAACTGATTTAAGTTTACATCCTTTTGCAAGCTAGTCAATTCAATTTTTAATGTTCGGACATGTTTTGTAGTTAAACGAGCCAATTCAGTCTCGGGCATCAAGTTTATCTTCGAGTTTTGCGAGACTGAAATAGACTTGGAGTCCGGTTTGCATTTTTGGTTTTTGGTAGGACAAAATCCCATTGATGCAAAAAACAGCCGGGTCGAAAAGCTCTTTTTAAGGGTCTTAGGAAAGGAAAATTAGCAAGCACTTACTATTAAATGTTTTGTTTTTCGTTCAATCGTTTCAACCGATGATACAAAAATTGAAATTGATCATAGTAATTAAATATTTAGTAATAAATCGTTTTGTTTCCTCTCTGGTCTGCATGCAGATATAGACGTGAAAATACTGCCAAAAATATTTTGAACGCCATGCATCCAAACCACTTGAGGTTTTTGTGGTTTTACAATTTTCCTCAAACCTTCTTCTCCGGAGAAACCACAAGTAATTTGTGGATGATTCGGTGGCATGGCAATTACTATATCTCTTTAGAAGATTTCAATAAAACATCGCATCCAAGTAGGACTTTTAGAAGTGGAACGATATTAGGCTATCAGATGAATAATTGTTTTTTCTTACCAAGAATTTTGAAAGACTTAAAGTATGGATTTGAATATCAAGTATAAACTTTCTTTCTATTTTTGCTTAAAGCAACCGGTTTATTAGCTGTAAGATGGTTCCTGTTAATGTTCCCCCAAAATATGACATCTGGATTATCAAAACTTAGAAAAACAAAAATAGTGGATATATGTACCAAGCAGCCTTATCAACCGTACTACTGTCCAAAACTATTCTTTTCGATTGATAATGTTCAGAATTACATAAAAACTTGAAATCCGTCCGCCCCAACTGCACTAATTATTGAATACGAGGTATGGTAGCTAGGCCAAGCTTCAGTTAAATCACATTTCTTTTCTTTCCATAGACTATAGCCAAATAAGCGCATCGCAGCCTATTGTAACTTACAAACCGTATTAAGTACAAATTCATTTATTCTCATGGACTATTGAAGTTTCTTCTGCCTGTTACAGAAATGAGAATTTGTCTTAAAGGGTTAAAATTCACTAGTCAAAGAATCCTACTGTTTGTCATTTGCATGATATATTCTGTCTAAAATAGAAAAAAGCTCTGAGTAATAACTGTATTTCGATTAAATGTAAAAATAAACGGGATATTATATTGAATTGAACTGGTAGAGACTCATTCATATTTAAGATGACCAGAACTGAACATTAAAATTGAACAAGTCAATTATTAGCTCTTCATCATTATTTTTATCTCAAAATTTCCTAGTTTTCATAAATAATAGATGTTTTACACAATCGATACGTTACCGTTTCTAAATTCTGAAGTTCAAACTTTAAAACATTCAAGGCGATCATAAATAATAAACTTTCATCAATTATTTTTTTTTCAAGATTTTTTTGTCTTCTCACACTGGTTTTCAATAATAAACTTCAAAAAAGGTCTTTCTCTTGCAATTACAGGAAGGATGTGTAAATAAATGGATCAAACAAATAAAGTTTTGACTACGAACTTTGGTAAAGGTTTAGATTTCTAAATTTGAAATTGGTTTCGCGAAAGTCGAAGATGCGAAGGCTTGTAACTTATAGTTTGATAAAGTTTGTTCCTAATTTCCGATAAGAACTGACCACTGACCTCATCAAACTTGTTTTTAAATGCTATCCTGTAATATATGAGCATATAATATTGAACCGGAAAGACGTGCGAAAAGACCTCACGTCAGTGTCCATATTGCTGAACCCACACGATTAATGATACTGTTGACCTTCCATATATTTTTTCATTATGAATGGTATAGTATTCTACAAGAGCATTTGTAGGGATTGTATAGTAGACATTTTGGTATGCATGCGGCACTCAATTCTACATTAATTCATAAGAAAATTAGTAAGAAACATTTTTTGGGGCAGCTAGATCAAATTTCACGATGGTAGTCGATATATTATAAAACGCAGACTACAGTTCAATCAGTATATTTTCATAAAGTCAGTAGTTGGTCTGAATAGAAATAGAAATCGTAGAAATAATTGTTGATTTCACTTTATTCAAACCCTTATAATCCTAATAAAACTTCAAGCAGCGCTACATATTTAAGAAAAGCCCAATGAAAAGAGATTTTTGAAAGATCTGATCTCAATTTTGAGAAACAAGACGATTCAATAGCTGTTTTTCTTCTCTCACGAAAACAAGCAAAAGCATTAATAATACTAAAACATTGTAAAGTTTTTCTAAGAATGACAACTATCACATTGTTCCAATATCTTTGTAAGAGGCAACTTATCAGATGAAGGAAACGGCCCTTTTCCTTAAAAGTTTAGAATTACTTATTATTAGCTTGGCAAGTTTGGGAAATGTGCAGTACAAGAAGAGAGATGAATTGACAAAAGAAAGACGGACAGCCTGCATTTGATTTAGCATGAGTGTTACGATTTTTGCGTTTTTACCTTATCATCAAAAATCAAGGTTTCCAAATAAACAAAGTTTATTATCTATTTGACAAATTATTTTTATTTGTTTTGGCAGTTTTATTTCTCAATTAGAAAAATTTTTGTAAAATCTCTAAAATAATGAACCGATCATCAGAATCTAGCTCAAGTAAATCGTCATGTGTTTCTGATAAATCTACAAAAAGATCTCATACGCTATCTAGTTACCAAATGGAGCAAGACAACGAGGAAACTGAGAAAGTGTCGAAAAAGCAACATCGCGTAGAAAGTAAATCGCCACGTGATAAGTCTAGAAGAATACCTCATACGGAATCCAGCCAGCAAATGGTTCAAGAAAGCAAAAAAGTGCCTAAAAAGCGCCTTCGGGTAGGAAGAATTACTCGAAATCCGTTTCTAAACTTCTTGCGTGAATTCAGAATGCAAAACGATGGTCTGGGTATAATTGCTTCGGCAGAAGCAGCTGGTGCTATATGGAGAAATATGACCCAAGACAAAAAGGAACCCTATCGTAAACAAGCGGAGAATGCACCGAAATCTAGTAGAACGTATAAAGACTATTGATATGTTTATTTTGTAAACATATTAAATTATTAAAAGCATAAATTTTAAGTAATAATAGCAAGTATAATTTAGACACTTTTTGTAAATTATTTTGAATTTTGGGAAATTTTAGATACTATCTTGTTTTACAGTTACGCTTGTATCTTGTTCTTTCTATGAATATATCTTTACAAACTATCATTTCTTGTCATTGCATTTTGTTCAAAGATATTCTGATTTTGTCACTTATGACCCGTTGCATTAGAAACATCAAAGTTATTCTGACATATTTCAAAGTTTTGTCGATTTCAATTAAATTTTAGTGAGACTTGAAAGCAGTTAGTACTTTGATCCAAGAGTATCCAAGACTATCAGAACAACGGTAATCCATGGATATGACTTATCTCCATATTCTGAATTTATTTAGTTTTCCTCCACATTTGTATATTATTTTAAGTCAGACATCAAAAGCGTGACTCATCATTTTTTTGACTTAATGCTTATTGTATTTTTTAGTGCTTAGTTCAGGAAGCTGAATGTAACCAGTACTCTGGTTTTATTCCAGAAATGTAAACTTCGTTAAAGAGTCCTTGATGTTGATTATAATTTTGGAAAACTGCGTTCAGTTGATTGGTTAAGGTTAGATATTCTGGTCAAAACGTCAACAAACGTTGCTATAATAGGTGATGTTGTGTTTAAAAATTTTACAAACGTAGGACTTTTCGAAACAATCTCCACGCATTACTACAACCTTGATGTGATTTGACTTCATATGGAGAAAGATGGACATAAAAGAAATCTTATAGTATATTGGCGTACGAAGCGCCAAGAAGCGTTTTTATAGGAAATGTTGAAGTACCCAACACTACTATTTGCAATAAAGCTAGTCTTACAAGAAATTTGCTTATCTTTTCTTTTGTTTTTATTTAAAAAGGTAGAATCATGAATGATTGTACAAAAAATCTTTTGAAAAATATTGTTGCAGGCAAATACTTTACAATGAAAACAGAAAAATCACGACCATTAATAATCTGAACATCCACAATTAAGACCTGTTTGACACTATGAAAAATTCTCTGATAAATTTCATAGAAATTACTTTTTAAAAATTTTTTGATCGTTGCAAACGGAGTTTTCATAGAAATTTTTGTAGAAATTTCGTTGAGCAAAAAATTTTTAGAACATGTTCTAAAATGTAGAAACGGAACTCATGCGCACATCGAAATCAGCTGAGACATGGTGAACAAAAGGTTAAACAAAACAGCTGTATAAAATTGCCTAAAACGCGCATGAGCACGTCAAAAGTTTTATAGAAAATTTTGTACAAGTTGCATACAGAGCAGGCAGCAACAATATACCAAAAATTTTGTACAGAAATTCGGCAAGAATTTCTTTCTAAATTTTTATAAAATTTTTCATAGTGTCATACAGGTCTAAGAGAATTCAAGTTTATAAACACCAAAATCACTAAAACAAAGGAATGTGAAAGGCTTTTTATTATGTACCGTGATTTTTTTACTTAATCCTTCGTTTTGAATTAACAATTTTCACAATAAAGTATTAAAACACTCGGACAGTTCGCTCCCAAGAACGAAAGCTTCCGGAAAAGAGTTTTCTCACATCTTTCTAGCTTAAGATGTCTCGCTAATCAATTTCTTTTCCAAAGCTAATTTACATAATACAACATGTGAATGAATGAAGATAAAAGCAAGATTTTTAAATTTGACAAAACTTTTTAAATAAAACGACAAAAGAACGCACATACGCAAGTAGAAAAAAAAGTCGAGTACGTAAACATAATTGAAAACATAACATTTACAGACTACAATGCAAATTGTGTTTGCGTGTGAATTTCCAGTTTCCGAAAGAAAAATTGCATGTTGTTTTGTGGGAACCCTCGTTAAGAAAAGAACTGAGGGATACCTATTTAGTTTTAAAAAAGCAGGTCAAGAGCGATCATACAAGAGGAAACTGCATAATTAAGTTTTTTAGAATTAATTTTAATTGCGCTCACAATATTTTTTTAAAGGGTAAAATTTATTGTTTTAATAAAAAGTTTGAAAATAACTAGGTCAATATAAAATTAGTTTTGTGGGACGGATCTGTTCAATATCTGTCAAAGTAATGAAATATTATTTTTATCTCGACATCTTTCATTTTATGAGGATTTACACTATGATGTTTTATATACTTTTTTATCTGGTGTTTTTGACGTCATAAAAAGGACTAATTTTATATTAATGAATGGAAATCTTATTTAAGTTAAACTTGATTTTCCTTTTTTTATCGAATAAAGGAAAGTGTATTAGACACGGTCCAATCAATAAATAAAAATAAACACCTTTGGCTAGACGCCAAATTTAGATCCCTTTAATAGTTCTTCTATTAAAGGGGAAATTATTATTATTATTATTATTATTATTATTATTATTAAACTTTTACGAACGATGTTAGTTGAGGAAATGACTAGAATTGTGAAAGAATTTCAGGTTAACTTAGAAAAGTATACTGCATGTAATGATATCTATGAGAACGAATAAAACGTTAATGCATTTTGGGAAATGGAAAATTTAGAAAAGCATCAACCAAACCTTCCTTTTTGATATGAAATCTATGATTATTTTTGAAACAGCATTAGATTGAACCACAGCTTTTACACCTTTTATATTATGTATCACCTCCTAACCTTTTTCGCTTTTGACCTTAAAAGAAAACATTATAAATATTAAAGACACATTTTCTCCCCTATTCTGTACAAAATTTAACGGCTTGTTTATATTAAGCCATGATAATACCATTTTTGATAAAATTGTTCAGCCTAAGCTAACAAGACAGAATTGTATTATTTCTCATAATAAACGTTTTATACATTTTATCTAAAATTCAACTGCAAAAATTAAAAATATTTTTCAATAAAGAATTGAAGGAGGTACTTCTGACTATTTATGCACATCACAGTGTGGATAAATTGCTCATGTGTACGACCACACATTTTAACTAAATAATCTTGTTTTGGCTGGCATTATTTTGGATGAGGTACACTTGATTAAGGATCAAAGAGCCGAAACTGAAAATAAGTGAGAGTGAGAGGTCTCTCATCATGTTTGCAACGGGCAATGAGACTTACCAGATCTTAAGAGCCAAATTCAAAACTATAATGGATAAACTAGAAGGTAATGGTCTCACATCAAAGCTGTGGGTTCAATATTTTCGCATGTCTACTCTCATGAAGCTGTTCATCCAGGCAGAGCGGATGGGTGATTGGAAGCTTCACCTGGACCCTGTCCATAAAATGCTACCATTCTTTCATTCAGCCGGTCACTGGTTTTACGCAGACTGCACACCTACACCTGCAAGATATGATGGCTCTAGAACAACGAATGGATTCAACCGAGTTTGACATGTTCACAAAAGAAAGTTTCACAATCCGCCGATTTGATAAGTTTTACTCCGGTCTGTGAACAGATCTGATTATCAAGCACAAACTGATGAGGTCAACGAAAAGCTGTGGCAGATTGACACAGGAGCAGGGAATCTCTAGCAGTGTGCTCACACGGTGGACCGCAAGAATGGTGTTCATGGCGAACCTTTTCTGTAACATCTTCTGTCCTACTGCTGAACAATATGTTGATATGAGGCCTTCTCGAATCAGTCGAGATAATGCTGACGTGAAAAAACTGAAAAATTGGTTCATTCTCCACCAACCATTTCCCATTACTAATAAGTTGCTCAGTAGTAAAATTGTAGAACATCAAGACATACATTGCTACATGACCCAAGAACTGGAAACCGAAGGAGTGATGAAAATCGTTGGTAACACATTTCGTAAAGTAACCTTCAAACGTAAGAACAAAGTAGCCACATTGGCATCGATCAACTCCGTTAAAATGACAAACAGAGTAGTTGTTGATCCACTTACAATTTTCCAGAGAGTGTGAAGAAAAAAAATCGGACGAGGAATTACAAAATCATTTCAAGTACGAATTAGCCCCATTCCTAATTTCTTTGTTTAATGAACAGGGGATGCGAAAGGGAACCAAGTCCAGTCTCTACTCGGCTTTCACTATACTCGCCAACCACACGCCAATTGACATCACTATGCATGCAATTGTGGATGGTGGATGTCTTTTACACAAGATTGTCTGGCATAGGAAAACTTCTATAACAGCTATTGTTTCAGGTCATGTCAGATACGTTAAAAACCATTTTGGCCGCCAATAAAACACCAAAATCGCTAAACGACTGCGACGCTGTGCTGCTAATTTCTATAGTGACATACTTTTTGAGGAATCCACGATCATTCAACTACCTCAGGAAAAAGTAACAAGAGGCGCATCACCACACTTCTTCAAAATGCATTCGAGCATCGGGGCGTAGAAGTGGAAGTAGCCGAAGAAGACGCTGATCGGGACATTATTGACATAGCACTATCCAAAAGTACAATATTTAACCGTGTCATCATAGTAGGAGAAGATGTGGACCTCCTTGCCCTCCCCAATGGTTTGGGCACAGGTGCAACAAACGTCTACCTACAGAAAAATAGCAGAGGTGAAGCCGGCTGTTGTCATTATTCAAGCTCCCCTTACTCCCACGTATCCGCTCAACACTCACCAGAGGCAGTTGGCCACCACCTTGGACAAAAATCCCCACCTTTTAGAACTGGCTGAAGCTTTCCTACAGCGAAGCCATAGCAAAAGCTGAGGAGAAGTGTTTCGTGGTTCTGTACGGGGGTGATTTCAAAAAAGATACCTTCAACAGCCTCCACTACCAGTTGTTCGTTGCATCTGCAGCCGACACCAAGATTAATCTTGCTTGTTTGCCTCCCAACAGAAGATGCAGCAAAACACCATTCTTACAGAACTTATCACCAAATTCGAAAGTGGTTGGGGGCTAACAAAAGTCCTACAGAATGGAAGTGGAACCTCAATGATCAGGGTTTTATCCACGTCACCGCCACCACGGATCACGCTTTAGAGCTTTTACTGCGTATGATTTCCTGTAAATGCAAAAAAAGTTGCAGCTGCCGTAAAGCTGGACTGAAATGTTCTGGCCTTTGCAAATGTTCTGGTGGCAAATCATGACAAAACGTGCCATTTCTTCAACTTGAGGATTCGGACGACGAATAAGACTACCCTATGTTTACCGAACAATTTGAGGAGCCTTCACCTACTCAAGAGGAAAATTTCTCGTCAAAATAAATGAAATTATAATGAGATCCATATATTGTTTTTTTACATGTAAATATTCATTATCTACTTTACACCTTTTTTGTTTAATAAAAAATGAAATTACATTACTACGTGAACTCTTTTCAGTGATTTTTCCCAAAATCAATTTTTCCAGGTTTTTGGTTATATGCCATTTTTGAGAGAATCACTGGGCCATATGGGTGCCCGTCAGAGCTCAAATTAAAGCTAAATAAATATATTTCAAATTCATTAACTATTATTGTCCTCGTTGGATAAGTATTTTTTTCCTTATTTAGACAAAATACCGTACATGACTAAAACAAACATTTTTCATTTTTTGGAATAAACGCCCAATTGTTGAACGGCTGTATCTGGGAAAGTACTGGACGTACTGAGCTCGACGAGGGTTCAAATGTAAGTAAATCTAATTTAATTTTTGGCAAGCTAACCCACAGGAAACATATCTTGATTTTCAATAAAATGTAAATTAAAGAAAAAATGAATTGTTTATTATATTTTTTTCATTGATAATCTAAAATTAAGCAAAAAGAATACCTATGTATAGCAGCAGCAAATTAAAGATGCAACACAACGTAAAAGACAAAAACACATCATTATTGTGTTTTTACATATAATTACATGTAATTTTACAAATGCACTTTACAAGCCAACCATTTATTCCAATGCATGACTACGTATAACCATAGTTTTAAATTGCGCCATTCACAAGTTTTGTGGTGCTTCTTCGAGGCGTATAAAACTGCTTTTAACGAGAACGAAAATAAACAAATCACAGCCTCCATAAAATGCTATTCATTCAAGTATAAAATTAGCTCGGAAATTCATAGCTTATTTCAAATTTTAGAAAACAAAAAACGATTATAATTTAACATTTTGTACAATAATTACCATTCATAGTTAATTTTCTGAAGAATTCTATTTCTTTTATTGAATAAAAACGAAGTTAACCTTGATTAAACAAACACAAAAACAACGAGTATTAGTAAGCTGCCGATAAATTGCATGTATCGTAAACTGCTTTGCATGTTTTTAACACTTGTAAAAGTAGCATTAATACAAAAACAATAAAATTATACAATTTATTTTACTGTTGTTGGACAGAAACGTATTACATTCTAATATAAAAAAGTGAAATATTAATAATTCGCCAGCAGTGACGGCTCGTTCACAAGAGCAGGGCTGCAGCTTTTCAGACATATTGAGAAAAACAACATTGTGTTTCCAGCTGGATGAGCTATAAGAAGTGTCTGAGAGGGCTCTAACCTTAAAGCACAGTAACTGCTCGTCTTTAAGAGATCTAAGTGTGCGACCCTCAAAAGATGCTTTCAATTCAAGAAAAATTGCTTTTATAACCAAATGTGAAGAAAAAACAATTTTTCGCTCAAAATTAGACAGTTCCGCTATAACAGTTACAATTTTCCAGCCTATCTATTGACAAGTCGGCACTGTTTGCCAGGCGTTACGTTATTGTCATTATTAAATTTCCTCTATTATGATAACGAGAATACGATCAAAGATTGATGTAGTATGTGGCACAAAAAAAGGATGTGCGAAGGTTAAGGATTTCTTCTACCGTGCTTCATCAGTATTTCTGCAGCCTCTTCTATTAGACAGATTAAAAATGTCAAGTACAAGAGCTCGAAATGCATCTAGAATGGATTCGTTAGGTACCCCAGTCACTATTTCTTAAGAGAAATAAATTGTGTGCCTCTCAAATTCAGTTCTCCGTTATATTACGAGGGTGGTCTGAAAAGTTTCCGACCTAACAAAGATACAAGACATTTTTTCTGAAAAATTTTTTTTCTTTTTCAACATAGTCTCCTTGTAACTCTACACACTTTTCCCAGCGATGCTCCCATCTCTGTAACCCGTCCAAATAGTACTCGGCATTTTTCTCTGCAAAATAATTGTTCACGAAGGTGATTGCCTCTTCATTTGACGAAAATCTTTGTCCTCCGAGCGCAATTTTTAGATGAGGGAACAAAAAGAAGTCGCTTGGGGCTAGATCTGGTGAGTAAGGCGGATGGTCAAGCAGTTCAAACCGTAATTCGTGGATTTTCGCCATGGCAACCGCTGAGGTGTGAGACGGTGCGTTGTCTTGGTGAAACAGGATTTTCTTTTTCTGCAAATGTGGCCGTTTTTTCGCAAGTTCTGCCTTCAGCTTGTCAAGTAATGATGCATAGTATGCTCCTGTAATGGTTTTTCCTTTTTGAAGATAATCGATTAAAATAACTCCATGACTATCCCAAAAAACAGTCGCCATCACTTTCCCAGCCGAAAAAACAGTTTTTGCTTTTTTTGGAGCCCGTTCCCCCTTTGCAGTCCACTGTTTGGACTGTATTTTTGTTTCGGGCGTATAATGGTGTATCCAAGTTTCATCTACAGTAATTAATCGGCGCCAAAACTCGGGTTTATTTCGCCTAAACTGCGCCAAAAGAGCGTTGGAAATATTCATTCGAACACGTTTTTGGTCTAACGTGAGCAAACGCGGCACCCAACGCGCCGACAGCTTTCTCATGCCTAAATGTTGATTTAATATGGGACAAACATGTTCTTTTGACATGTTCATAACCTCTCCTATCTCTCTCACTTTAATTCGGCGGTCGTCTAGCACCATTTGGTGAACTTTGGCGATGTTTTCGTCGGTAGTTGCAGTTTTTGGACGTCCCGAACGTTCATCGTCTTCCAAGCTCTTACGGCCACGTTTAAATTCAGCAGCCCAAAATTTCACTGTGGTAAATGATGGTGCAGAGTCCCCATACACAGAATCCAACTCATTTTTTATTTGCGAAGGCGTATTGCCTTTCAAAAACAAATATTTAATGACAGCTCGATACTCGATTTTGTCCATTTACACAAAAAAACTCACATCAACTCACTCAAACGACTGTTACATAAAAACTGCGCGTCTAAAATGGCTGAAACTTTGGTGAGTAACTGTCAACAGATGAACAACGAAATTCAGTAGCTTTTATTTACGAGTGCTGCCATCTTCACGTTGAGGTCGGAAACTTTTCAGACCACCCTCGTATTTTTGGGCCCAGCAACTATTATCTAAACAGCTATCAAAAGATAACCTAATCTGCGTAATCTTTGAAATGAAAAACGTACGTCGGCGATTGGAAATTATATGTAACTATTCTGAATCATGTCAACGTGACAAACACATAAATAAAACATCTGGGAATGCAAAGCATAACCACAACGAACTCCGTTTTGTTATTTTTTTTAAATTTCGGCGACCAGTTTAACTGTTCCCAAGATGATATCGTCTTTAGTTTTTGATGTAGAATCCAAATCTGAAGTCAAAATTATAAAATTTTAAAAAAATACGGACAGACAGACACACAGACTTCGTAAATTCAGTAACGAATCCTTCGGAGTTCGTTGATAAATCGCTGACGTAAGTTTTTCATTTCATAGGTTACGTAGATTAGGTTATAAGCTTATAGGCCCTTGGAAGTTGTGGACCCCTACACTCGGTGCCCAGTAGCTACCCCCATCTAGGAACCCTGGTATGTATCAAAATGAAAAAATTAGAATGGACTTCAAACAACTAACAAGACTGTAAGATACTACGTATGCTAGATCAATTATCACGGGAAACATTTCTGGGCGGATAATTACGTAAATAAACAAAACTGTAGGATCTGGGGATCAGAGAACCCTCACCATAGTACGACTAATGTCCCTATATTTAGTTCGTACAGCAGCATAGACAGAAATCCACTAGAATGAAATATTGTAGATTCTGTACAATCGTAATACGTGATTTTTGCAAGAAGCTATTACTTCGTGAATCTTTTCCGTACGTCCGCTGGAAATGATATTGTGCGCACTTATTTATATTGAGCTACGTCAATCTAATCATTGCAACTTTTTATGGGGTTATCTTATAAATAGAATGTACCAAAAGCCGTTTCAGTATCACAAGAGATAATATGTCCAGCGATTACAATAGAAGACATAGTATTTTTACGTTAAGTTTGATAGACATCATAGCTTCATAGCAATAGGTTAAATCTGTAGTGCCAAACAAAATGATAGAATTTCTGTCTCTGTCTTTCTGTCTCTTTGAAGTTTGAAGGATAATTCTACTGCTTTTTCGTTCCGAGTTTTCGTTGCTCAAACTAGCGTTTCTAGATCACTAGAATATCCGTTTGTTTGTCATTTCTACTAATTCTGATGAATCTAGTGATTCTGTCTTTCAAGTCGGAATGATTAGGATGTAAGCAGAGTAGGGATATAACATAATCTAAAAATGCTCACAAATTCCATTAAGATCTGATTAACTCCAAGTAATCAACTGTCATAACTAAGCAACGTAATCTTTCATTTAGCGTTCGTTTTCAAACTCGTTTTATTGATAATAATAATCCCAGTATCACTAGAATTGACTCAACAAAACGCCCATTTTAGGTTGAAACTGAGCGTGATCATTTTGAAACCGTGTTTACTTAGATCCATTCATCATGATCAGCAAGAACATTTTAATATATAACAGTTGGCCGTAAGTGTAATGTGTGGTCTAACTACATGCCATAAGCAGGGTGATAGCCAGAATGCGCAAAAAGATTTTTTTGTCTGATATGTAAAAACATAGTCATCATAAGAAATCTTATTTTAGCAAATTTGAAAAAGTCTTGTCTTCAAAATTTCAAAAAATCATTTCTATCAACTGCTATACGAATTTAGATTCTCAACTCTTACCAATTGTAAATTTTAGATCGAACAGTTTCTCATCAAATTAGATTCTCATCGGGAATCTGAAAAAATCAAATCCGAAAAGTGTTTACATTGACTCAACTACCTTTTGAAAATCCGACAGAGAGGAGAAAACCATTGTTAAGAACAAGGTTTAGTGGAATACAAGAATTAACACCAACCCTGGAATCTGAATCGTTGATCCAAAACAATTTGATTAGCTCGAAATCTCTACTATACTGCTACTATTTCGAAAAATGTTTTCTTTTTCTTCTTCTTTTTTCTAAAAAAATTATCCGAGGAAATTAGATCGTGTACTTCTGCAAGTCATTAATAAGTCAACAATAAGTATTGGGCTTTTGCAAATCAAAAGTTCTTAGAAGCTGAAATGGTTTTAGGCATATACCTACTTAAAAAACTTAGTCAAAACAATACACATTTGGATTATCTTCCGGTAAGATGTCTCTTGTCTTAGGTAACCTTCATCTATACATACTGATTCGCTTGTTGTTGAAAATACGCATCACCAATAAGTGATTGAGATTAGCAGTATTATATTTATTACAATACAGAATGACCGATGTGCAATGTTAAAATCAGTTCACGAAAGTCAACACGTTAATTAATGATATCCGAGATAAATACAAGCAGAAATTTCTTCAAATTCGTCAAATAGGTTCGAAGAAAAGGCTGGGATAGTTCTAATAAAAAACAATTGCAATGCGTTTATTTAAAAATGAAATAATAAAAAACAGCTTGGAATATTAAAAATAAAGATTTTGTTTTAGCGCTCAATTGTTGATTCATGTGATGCCCTGAGTTTACAAACACAAGACAATCGTTCGTTTTCATAAAATGAATACTTAATGAAGAAAATATAAAATCCAACATAAACTTGTGAGTAATTACCATTTTTTTAATGCATTACGTAATTCGCGTAACTCAAAAAACAGCCATGTGTTTGTTAGCCATTATCATTCTGATTATGGTTTTAAATAAACAAAAGAAAATTGAAGGACGATGCTACAAATAACTTGACCGCAAAAATTTAATTTCAAACATATTTTATTTTTCTGTACTGTATTATTCTGTATCTATTATGTTATAACAGTTGAAAACAAGTGAATACACTATTTTACACTGACGTCTAGACAACATAAAAAAAATCTAAAACCTATTGAATGAATACATTAAACGGTAAATTCATCGATCCAATAAAATCGTTGCTTTTTAATGTTCATTCTTAATATATTTTTGTAGATATTTTTCAGTGTGTGCCCAGCTATTACGTATTAATACCAGATCATTTACGGTTCAATAGTAACCTGTAATACCCGAATTTTAGTTTACGTTGAAGGTCAATTAACTTTTACGCAGGTGAATAATTTACCCCTCCAAAAAATAATAATAATACAGTGTGTGATAGAACATTAATAAACACAAATAGAAGTAGATTTATCGTTAAAACGGAAAACATTTGAGAAATTGTATTTTATTGGTATTTCATTGGTAAACACCCTTTTATATTACTTTTGTTTCTGTAAATACTTTTACTTTAGTAAATTATTACAATTTTATCCAGTGAAAGTGCCGCAGTATCTAGGACATCAAATGCAAGAAAAAATAACAACACAAAATAAAATGACCTAATAATTTAACAAAACTGATAGACTTTTCTGAAGATTTTTTTTTGACATCAAATTAACAAATGAATTCAAATGCACCTATAGATAACTACTAATATCGTGTATGTGAAACATCAGACCCACATGTAATAATAATTGTATTGTCTCTTTTTCGATATCAATAATTATCCGCTAATAATAGTAAGTACAATGTAGCATACATATATATTATTAAATATATAACGAATAAGAAAGGCCTTGATGAAACAAATTGAATATTATAAAATTGAAAATGAAAATACCACCCACGAATGAGAAAAAAAAGAAGATAATACTTCCACGAAAGAATTCTCGTTAAATTATCAAATTAGCAAATATTTTAAAGACAAATGCACAGTTATATGATTAAACTAAATTAACAAGCAATATAGAGGAAGGGTTCTTCCGTTTAGAATTGGCAGTTGTCAGATATACGTTGCCGTGAATTTAACATATTTGTTGTTCAGTCTCTACTTTTTCACCTATCAAACTAAGAAAAGACAAATGTATTCCAAGCTATGGTTAACTCCAAACGTAGGGTTACACTAGCCCAATTTGGCCCTGGAGTCTATGGATACTTTGACGTAGCATATGTGCAAAAGTACAAATGGCTTTAACATTGGTTTAAAAAAGTAATCGTTTGAATAAAAAATAGAACCATGAACAAATTACGATTGTCGGTGAAAGTCAATGTTGCCACGTTGTCGCTGATTTTTAAGACCGTACATGAATTACTTTTTTTCACCTGGCAAGAAGTTGAAATTTGGATTTCGGCTCTGTGTGGGCACCAGACTGGTTTCACTCTGGAGTCTTTAGACTTAATTCTTTACAATGTCATCAATTTCTGGTCTAACTGGAAGTGACCAAAAATCCACAACTTCCAATTACCAGACGATAAGGTATGAAAAATCAAAATAGGAAAATTCAAACCGCTATCTTGCTCTACGTTATGTGGTTTGGATCCAGTGGCTAGTGAAGTTTCAGATGTCAATATTTGGGAAACAGTTCAATCTAGGTATAGGTTATGCAGGTTACGTCTAGAATTTTATGAAGAAATTTGTTTTTTAATATATTGTTGTAAATAAGTATTCATCATACAGATACAATTCACAAACACATGGTAATCCATTTGAAAGATTACACCTGACATATGTCCAGCTTTCTTGGGCCATCCTGTATAATACAAAACACGTTATAACCTTGTTTTATAGTTCCATGGTTATAACAACGGAAAAAGTTAAAATGTACAAGTCCAAAAACTTTACTTAAATTATTAGACATTTATGCATTATTTCATGGACCCTCTGTACCATATGCATTTACTCTTAGTCAGGGGCGCAAATATTTGACTTGCAAGCGGAGGGGCAATGCTCTTACGGGGACCCAGACTTGAACAGTAAACAAAAATGACCTTTTTATTCATTTAATATACTATACATATAATAATATTTCAGTTTCAATTCAGTCTTTATAAAATACTTTTTTACAAGACAGACTTTCAGGCATATGCTCTTTAAACTCATTAGCAACCACAATAGTTAGTTCAAAAAATATTCTAGGCACCTTTGAATTCACTAAAAGTTTCTTTCTACATAAAAAATATGCATATCCGTTGTCTTCCATGGGACACATAGTATAATTTGAAATCTTTCAAATTGAATAATTATTATTAATGTGCTTCGCATTTCAATTTCAATATGTATCAGTTTTCATTCAAAATGGTTTCCATTCTCAATAACTGATTTCATTTCCATAATTAATAATAAATCCCTTTTTGAGAGACTAAAATGTACGCACAAAATGTATTTCATGATTTATTTTAATCCCACCGCTTGTATTTTTCAGAAAATTGACAATAGGCTTATTTTTCTTTTATTTCGGCACGCGGCTATTATAAATAAAAATGTAATAAATGTCAAACTACCATACGAAAGAATGTTATCGTGAAAATTTTATTCTTTATGTTTCCTAAAGTATGCCTAAAAATAATTTAATCAAAACAGTATCAAAGCAGTAAAGATTAAATTAACAAACACTTCTAAAGTTCTTAAATCATTTCGATTCTAGAAGAACCTATTCTCAGTGTATACAGGGTGTCCCAAGGTATATAATCGGATGATAACGTTGTTACTTAATTTAAATGAAAAAAATAGTACAGCACATTCTAAAATTATTCTCGATTATACAGGGTTTTCCGTAAAAGAGTGATACATAAAGCCTAAATTTCTTAAATGAAGCATTCTGTATATTTCGCCAATGGATTCTCCTAGGTTAGATCAAATAAGCATTTTTTTCTGAGTTCAAAGTTCGTAATGTAAGTTACATGATTTCTTCGCATTATTTCGAGGTTTCTTCTCCATAATTAGTGAATTTTGCTATCTGCGACGAAGTAGTAGCTGAAGTCAAAAGGAATAACTCCGCTTAACACATCAATTCAAAATACTTCCTTGGGTTTCAAAAATTATCTCAAACGGAAAAAAATTATCTGTGATCAAATTCTAAACCATAGACAGCTGCCAGTAGGTCACCATTGTATTTTACAAAAGAATCGAAATGGCACCAGGGGGTTTTATTCTACTTAAGGATATGCCTACAGAACCAGTAAAACCACATTTGGTCTCTAGAATTAATCGAAGATTAGACCAAATTCAATTATAAAATTTTTTTATCGATAAGGAAAAGAGTTAAGCGAGTCGCAGAATCCCTTGGGCAATAGACTGTTTTGGTCAGATATTACCAATTTTCGTTGAGAAACCTTATTTCAAAATTTTACAGTTGTACTGTGTTATCGATTACAATATTGTAACACCTCTTCGAAAACAAAACAGAAAAAACCAACTTAGTTAATAAATAATTGGATATTTTTGTGAACTACTTTTATAGAAATTGTTTTTAGAAACTAATCACGGGATAGTTGATTACAAATTAAAGTTATTCGAGATTAATTGAAACACTAGACAAAGTCCCAAAGTTAATTTGCTACGAAACTGGAGAAAATAATTCCTGCCCGTTTAAGGATTAACGAGCTCGTAATTGAATGCTATTTGGAAAGAAAATACAAATTTAACAGTACCTACTACTTGAACGAAATTTTCATTAACTTATGCACGATCAAAAATACTTCTAAGCAGCTTTCCTCATGTTCAACATTATCAGAATTTAATTTGACAGAATAATAAGGTAAAACCAGAGAAATTAATTGAAACATCTCTCAATTTTCTGTATTTAAATTAAGAGATTGAAATGTACTGTTGAGTGAATTTGTGACTACAGGATCAAATTATACAAGAATTTCTAGATTAAATACAAACTTTGTACGTATATCTTTTAAAGTTTCAAATACATCTGAGAGTGTTGACATTAAACTTTACAGTAATCCGTCGATCTTAACTATAAACTTAATGAGATAAAATTGCTCAATTCCCTTCGTCTAAGATTTACCAACAGTTAATGCTATGCTACCCAAATATTAGCTTACGCAAAAAAAAACAAAAATCTTACAAAGTAGTTTCGGTTGGAGGGTGTTCCAGAATTAATTAGTAGTCCATATCAAAATTTTTATAATCATTGCTAATTTCAATGTTATGAATTATAGTATGTTGAAGTTGCCCTTTTCAGCAATATTCAACTGTTTGCCTTCAAGGTTTATCAATTTCCTGTATGTTTGTTAACTCTCTCTGGGCAATATAATAAAAGCATACTTGGTTTAATTTGATGGAGATTAATTTTAACTTTTTTACTTGGTAATTATTTACTTTAATTGCTAGTAATCTATTAATATTATCTACCTTGGTTGCCTAAATAACGAGTTTACAATCTTTCAAAGCAAAACGTTTAGACTCATAATGTAGAAAATCAATACAAGTGAAGAATACCAGTATAACGTAAGAAGTTATTTTAATTATGTTAACCCATAGTACGATAATTAACTGTTATCAAACTAAAGTAGCAAATTTTCAATTTCAATTCAGAAAACAACTCCCAAAATAAGTAACAGAGTAACCAAAACAGTCATCGCAGTGAATAAAACGTGAATGGTCCACCAAAGCAGGTATCTTTACTATTTTATTAAACTCCTGCGTGGATGAATCGAAAAGTTGAGAAATATTTTGCAATAAACAACACAATAAGTCTGAAATGGGTAGGTTTAGGTTCCTATAGGGCCACTATTGCTGTAATCACCGATGAAATGCAAATCTGCAAAAACACCCTGTATACTTTGCATGAGGCTACCAACTAATGAAGATTAGTTGCTAAAGTCGTCGAACATTTTAATGGTGAGTATATGCAAACAAATTCAAAACAAAAAGCACTTCTGCAGTTAATTACTGTAAACAAAAGTTTTAATTGATTTCACTTTGATAAATACGCTAGAATTCTCTATTTGTAATTATAACATAAATAAGACTGCTTTTGAGTTAATTTGATTCGAAACATCTTTTATGTTGGTCGAAAGTACTTTACTAGAAAATAAATAAACAGAACAACCTTCCATCATAATTGCATTTTTACCCAAAAAGGGAGAATTTGTTAAGAAACAAGCAATTTCATTAATTTGTAAGAAATTAAGTTAGTTTGCGAAGAACTCGTTACAAGATATTTCTTATGTGCCCCAAGACATCTTTCTAGTCAGAATTTCTGCGAAAGAAACAATAAATACAAACTTTCATAATTGTTATTTAACGAAATTATAAAACAAAAGTAAAGACTCTAAGAAAGTAATTGGTTCGTTATAAATACGGAGTGATCAAAAAAAAACTTATCGCGGTCGTCTTTGAATTTGAAAACGTAAGTCGGCGTTAGACGTATTATAGCTATAAACATAGTTCAATAATTGATAATATTAGCTATCAAGTTTTTTATTTCTTGAGAATACTTTCAACACTCACCATCTTCAAACTGACCTGTACGGAATTATGCTTCTATAACTAAATTTTTTGTTTTTAACAAAACAAAAAGGTAATTTTAAACAAACTTAATAAAGTATTTGACAAAACCTTGACAATTAACAAATGCACATCAATTTTAATTTACGCCCTAATACGTTTTTTATTACAAAGGCGACCCCGATAAGGTTTCTTTTTGATCGCTCTGTATGCTCTCCCGTTAACGTCTGGTCTTCAAATTGTACTTCCTTCTGAAACTATCTTACGTATATGGAAACATTAATTTAACGACGTCTGTGTGTATTTACCAACATAAATGTAATTTCTACTGTTTTCCAACTTTTGTTGATCTAGCGAATCGATCGTGGTTTGCTGCTAAAATAGGAAATTTTGCCACGAATAATAATACTGTAAGGATGATGATGACTGAATTCAAATTATGAAAATGATCCACTATAATTTAATGTTCTCGGGATATTTTATGGTGGATTCAAATACATACTATGATCAGAGTTGTACGTCTGCTAATTGTTTCATACCTTTCATTAAAAATTTGTTGCTCAGTTCTGCCCCAAAATGTCTTAAGGAACTGTTTCTCAGTCTTCGAGATTGTTAATTAATTGTTCTTAGATAGCAAACAACTTTTGTGCACGTAGATTCAGAGCTCTGTTCTGAAGTAGATCAACGTGTAAATTATTATTATATGCCCCCCCCCCCAAAAAAAATTTTTTAATTAGGTTAAGTTTATGTTTTGGTGTAGTCATTTCTATCACAATAGAATTTTATGGTGGCTTAGAAGTACTGGCTAACTTATTGGTATGGTTGAAGTCGCTCATGATCTCGTTTATCTTTTGGGCTTGTTCTGGTTGCTGTTTTGAAGATCGCTAAACTTCGTGACTGAACTGGATTTGTTGTGCTTCAACGTCTTCAATTTTATTTTACCAAGTGATCTATTCTAAAAACTATTCTTTCTTCAATATTCGATCAAACTTATCATTTTGATTACTTGTCCCGATTGACCTTTCATTTTGTCTTTGTTTTACCTGTCTTTCTAGACTCTCTAAAATTATTTGGTCTCCTGTTGCCATGAACTCTATTTCTTCCATTGACTCTCCCTTTCTTTTAGCTTTTGTACATCCTATATTGTTAAATACTACACATACATAATATTTTCCAAGGTTAGATCCACTTGAGATAAATTAGGTAGATCAGATTAGCCTGAATCAACTAATATTAAATTCAGTTAAAACTCAAATTAACCAAGTTAGGTTAAGTCAGATTTGCTTTTCTTAGATAATTGTTTATTAGGTTGTTTTAGAATAGAAATAAGGGTATGTTAGCTAAAATTTATTTTTATTTGGTTATATGTGAACCCTGGGGGTACAACAAAGTATGTCTGACTCATTCTTATTGTTGTTTTGGTTATTTTGATTATTAATGCAATTAATCAATATTAATCAATTAATAAAGAATAAAAAATATGGTTTGTAATTGACAAGAAGGAGATAAGTACGTTTGTTTTACCCCCAAGCTGCACGTTGTCAATAGAGAAGACGCACTATCTATCTCTTCCTTATTCATTACACATGTTTCTCATCTTTTATTAATTTGCACCGTGGGGGTACAACAATCTGTGTCTTTCTTACAATCCATGTTATTCAACCTTTATTAATTGTAGTATTGTATTAATAAAAATAACCTGAAGATTAATAGAGGATGAAAAACGTGGTTAGTAATTAATAACAAAAAGGCAGATTATACCGCCAATGTTCGTCACGTGCACGTTCTCTATTAGTCTATATTAAGCTAATATACTCGTATTCTCATTTTGTCCAAAATAACCAAAAAACAAGCAAATCTTAAGATTTATAATCATTGATAATAAATGGATTAGACATCAAAAAAACTTACCTCTTCTTATCAATTCAAGACTTTCAAGCTATTAACAAGCCAGGAACAATCTAAATGCTAATTCTGCAATCTCTGCAAACACACTATAGCTAGCACCTCGCCAACTGATATCGATCGGCTTCCATGACATTTTATTCACGCTTAAGAATCGTTTAAAGAATAACCCTGGTGAACTCAATAATCAATGAGTTCCCGACAATTTACTAGTGTATCCATCAAAAATAGTAAAATTTTTTACTGACAGATTCTATATGTACGACCAGAAATAATTTAAAAAAATGTATTCAAAAATGTTCCGTTTCTGTTTGGTTATTACCACAAAAAAAGTAAACCACAAACCGCTTGTTTATAAATGCTCCTTTCGGGTTTTCGAGTCAACTCGAATTCTCAGAAATCTCCACAGTTTTCTCTACTCTACAGCAGACATTTACAGGTTCACGACAGACGACAAGTGTTATTGTCATTCCTTATTATTTATTAATATCAAATAAAATCTGATTTAATGCTCTCTTAAATCATGATAACTGATACTGGCTACTATTTGTATTTCCTGATCCTTTAGTTAAAATTCATTGTACAGGCTAAAGTCTATTTTTGTAAAACTGAAAGCTTTGTTTTAATTCTACACCGGAGCAGACCCAACAGTTTGATGTAACTGCACATAAAACAAATGAATAACGCCAAACTTAATGGATTTAGGCCAATATAATAATACCTTGTTGAAATTAGCAACAAAAGAAGAATAATAATTTATCAAAATGCATAAGATGTTCTGTTTAAAATTAAAAATTTGAGTCCAGTAGTTGGACGGGCAATGGAATTTGGTAGCTCAATCTGTCCTCGTAACTTTTTGTAAAAAAAAACATGTTTTGTTGGCCATTTTACTCAGCAGCGTCTCGATTGTAAGCTATTTTTGACAGCGCTGTCAAGAGTAGTGATTGTGACAGTTTCCTAACCTCAAATCAAAAGGATGCGTAATATTATGACAGCTGTAGCAACAGACTATGGACTCAGAAATTTGTGCTGAAACAGTGTTTCCACTCAATTAAACGGCTGGCATGAACGTCATCCGTTACACCCTGTATATTCAGTATAACCTTCTTCAAACATTAACTTGCCTTTATCAAATATTTTCTAAATTGCAATTTTTTTAATAACAATATTACCTAACTTTATTATATCTGCGTTACGCGAAGACTTTGGGTTCGATATTGATGGATATGAGCATTTTGATTAAACTCGTTTAGACTTCCTCTTGCGTTCAAAAGGAAAACTGTATAAAAGCGATATTAAAATTCCAACATAAAAACCAGATTGGAAAAATCTAAATGAATCAACTCCCTTTTTACTTACAATCAGTAATTTATTATAGGCTATCGATATAATTTAGTCATCTAAATGCTTGAAAAAATACTAACGTTGCAAAATAACGGTGTAAAAGTAAAATTACATCACATTATTTTTTATTTACGTTTGCAAGATTGCGAGGTATGCAATTTAATGTACTTTTGATTTTTCGCTTCATTTCACAAGGCATTTCTAGAAAAAATATTTTTTGCAGAGTAGGAGAGTGATTGAATAACCTTTTTACGGTGAATCTCTTTTATAAATTATTATTTAATCAACTGAATTTTTCTTATTTTGACTTTCTCTTGTTTAGATTGTTTTGTTTTATTAAATTTAATAATAAATGAATCCTTAAACAGTTTTTTCTTTTTCTTTTTTAGAATTCATTTGTTTTTATAAAGGTGTTGGTCTGTCAGTTTAATAATTCAGTAACTTCACACAAGTTTGATGGTAAACCTTATACATATTTCTTATTTTCTCTTTTTATTTTTATAGTTTTCTTGTTTGTGCACTTTATTATGTTTCTTGTTTTTTCGCATGTATTTTTTAGATTTTCGAAGGTTATTGTTAGTTTTTATAAACTTGGTTAGATAAAACAAAACCGCAAGAAACTCGGGAAGATAATGTGGTCTTTTGTTTAAAGTTATTTTTAAAAGCAAGTA
Organism: Ignelater luminosus; assembly: GCA_011009095.1. Taxonomy (NCBI): domain Eukaryota; kingdom Metazoa; phylum Arthropoda; class Insecta; order Coleoptera; family Elateridae; genus Ignelater; species Ignelater luminosus. The sequence goes on along the minus strand of VTPC01001451.1, from coordinate 12,261 downwards.
GGTAGTAAACATTATTTAAAATATAAAGTGGTTACTTGATTTTGTCTCTACACAGTCTTCGTATTTTCAATATAGATTATTACGATGTTGTTTTTTTCCTTTATATCCAGAGTCTGGTCATTTCATTACAATTTAATTAAAATACATACTAAAGTTATTCCTATCACAGCTTCAGTAGTTAATGATAGTGAACAATCGGGATAGAGCCCTTTAGCAAGACTGAAAAATGTATGCAATGTCTATCTTTACAAATCACTCAAAACAAAGTATACACTTATACAGTAAGTTTACTTTAAAATGGCCAATTCGTATGCACTTCAGATTTTAAATGGTCCGCCCCAGGCGGCAACACCATTGCGACTAGATTGTTACCGAGTTCCGAAATAATAGATAACACCAAATTAAGGACTCTAGGCTGCTCATATCGCCTACTGAAAACAAATTTTTTTCAATTTTTGTTTTTAACTACCAAACCCATAACCAAGTACATTTATTTTTGACAATTAATTGACGCATTGTTCGGACTCAATCAAGATGCTGCTCTGCTCCCCCTTTAATAAGCCAAATACCTCCCCTTTAATTGGCCTCCCTTGTGCAGTGAATAACCTGCACACCTACACGCGACGATCATGTTCCTTTGTTAATTTAAATTGTAATGTTAGCGACACTGTTTTACATAAGAAAATGAGCGAGTTCTATACACTCCATTCTATACACTATATCCATATCATGTATATAAGAACCTCTACGTAGACATAATATAGATAAAAGTTGAGCAAAATATAAATAAAGGTTTTAAAGGTCATAGCTCCAAATATACTGTTGAGCGATTTTATTGAAATTTTTACAAATGATATAACTCATCACTACAAACAAACGATTAAAATTTGAAAACAAAAACAGAAATAAAAAAAGTTTTTTCAATAATGAGTTGCTCCGCCACGATTTGGTATGCCACGATGTGGCATGCTGTCAATCAAGTGATAATATCGGCCTGTGGTATATCATTCCAAGGTTCCTGAATCCGCAGCCGAAGAGGTGCAAGTTGTCTGGAGGGTGTGACAAATTACTCAGCCGCCTACCGATCACATCCCATACATGGATGACAAACCTGACGACCGAGCAGGCCATGGGAGGACGACGACGTTAGCTTCTTCCAAAAAGCGTGTTGTAGTCCTTGCCGAATGGGGACGCGCATTATCTTGTTGGAAAATGAGATTTTCCAGCCCCCGAAGATATGAAAGTGCAACGGGTAAGTTGTCGTTAAGGAAGACCAAGGGTGATCTATTACCATAACATATTGCACCCCATATCGTCACTCGTGTGAAGGTTGTGTTGCGTTCCACAGAAAATATTGAATCTTTGCGTTCTCCACGCATCCGCCTGCCCCTCTTACGACCGCCGTGGGCCCACAAACAAAATCGAGACTCGTCACTGAACACAATTTGATGCCATTCTTGTACCCAATTCGCTCTTTCGTTGCTCCATTCTAGCCTGCGGACACAGTGAAATTGGGCAAGAGGAAGACATAAAAATGAACAATGCGAACGCAACCCATCTTTATCCGGAGATAAACAGATGGCATTGACATTCTGCGTCCTACACGTCCCATCCAGTTATTTGCAATTGACCAAGTTGTGGAATTTCTGCCTCTTGTGGCCAAAAAAAGTCTTAAACGACATTCTTCACGATCTGTAGTCCTCCGGGGACGGCCAGATCCAGGACGACATTGTTAAACCCCTTTTTCGGACCAGATGACCAACAACATCGTTGCAACATCTCGGTTTACACGGCCAGCAATGTCTCTAAGTAAAAGTCCGGCCTATATCATGCCAATAATATGGCCACGTTCAAAATCATTTAATTGCCGATAATTTTCACGTTGACGAACTCTTGGCATTCTTATAAATGGCAATAGTGTTATTACACACATTACACATGTGTTGCGATTTTTATGGGAGTCAGTATACGTCAGGAATTTAAAATAATATTACATTTATATGGAAAAGCCTTGGAAAGAGTAGGATAACATCCCGAACGGAAAAAGCAAATGAGCACTATTCATTATATCAGTGGTTACTAGCATCTTGGGTGGTATGAGGATGCCTCAACCTTCTTTCAAATACCCTTAGCGCGCTATAAAGTCGTACTTATTCAGTGTGCTAACCATCCGGTATTTCATTGTGTCTTATACTTTGTCTAGGAGACATAGCTATTGGGGACCAAACTCGTATTGTTCTAAAGCCACTTTATTAATAGTGTTAACGATGATTATTCTTCAAGAAGAGGTATATATAAACTTGCAATTGTTGACCTTTTTACTACTATGACATGTTTAAACCAAGTCTTCATTTCACTGGTTATGTGGGAGAACTAAAATTTTATTACCTCACTTGTAACAAATTTGTAACAGACCTTCCTTCCTCTAAAAGCTAACTATCAGGTTTTGATGCTGTGCCACTGTTCGTGACAGAAGTTACGTTTCTGCCCAAGAAATAAATAAATTCTTTTTTCTAGAAGGACCCCCGAGCAAGGACGTGCACATAGGGCAACTTGCGATAGGCACCACGGTAACTAGACGCTGCACAGTGGAGAATAAGAAAATTAAAAATTACATTAAACGTACAACGCACCTTCCTGTGTACGCTTGAACAAATTCTGCGATAGGTACCCAACACTTTAGTGTCCACCCAGATCTAAAGATTCTTCTACGTCTCAGATGGCATGACGTAATTCGTCATTTCAAGCTAATAATCTGTTGATTATTTAGTGTCTACCAGTGTTTAGAGTAGATTTTCAGTGTTTTTCCCAACGTTCTTCCCAGAATCTTCAGACACTCAATAACATTATGAAAACTCATATATGTTAGTCCTAAAGTGCAACTTGCAACTTTACGATCTTGTGGCTTTTAGACGTACCTTTTGTACAATTGAAGTAGTGCCACGGAATATCTAAAGCAAGGCCAGGGCAAGAACGTACAAATGAGACAGCTTACCATATGCACTGCGACTAGGCGCTGCATAACGTTGTGGTGCCTTCAGAAACTCTGCCCTATGCTGGTTCTTTTTTGGGCCTTAAAAGATATATCCGTTATTACTTATAAAGAGTCTATCGAAACACACCTGCGCTAACTTGAATGCTGTTGTTACATATAAACAAATCTAATACAGTACATGTGGAATCTACACTAATGTGTAAACAAAACTGCTGCTGTACGCTTGTATGCAGAGCGTTTTCCCAACAGAAGGCATCCTACATCTCCAATGTTTCTGTCTCTAATTCAAAGAGCACGTACATCGGGCAAACTGCAGCCACGGGCGTGAAGGAGGCCCTCAAGCAAATAGGCAAACTATTTATGATGAAATTATGGATTTGATTGAAGAAAATCCCACTTTAACCACGCGCCAAATTGCTCGGCAAGTCAATAACTCTCAATCCACTGTTTTGAGGACGATTCACAAAAAGTGGGACTATAAACACTGAGTTCAATTTTGTGAATGGCTCTTGGAACAGAATCTGTATTGGCGTATGATGAATTCACCTTCATAAGAACGGAATTATAAACTTCCACAATATGCACTACTGGGACGTAGAAAACCCTCACGTCATACACAGGTCCAATTATCAGCAGAGATTTTCAATCAATGTGTTTGCTGGAATTGTAAATGTATGCTAATAGACCCATTTATCTTGTCCAACGAATGACTGGAAGAGTGTATTTAAATTTTCTGTAAAACGACCTTCCACGGCTGCTAGAAGATGTTTCAGTAGATATTATTAGACGTTATGATAGAATGGTACAACATCCAAATGCCGTTTTTCCTGGTCGATGGGTCGGTCGTGGGGGACCGGTTGCCTGGCCTCCGAGATCGCCGGATTTAAATCCAGTAGATTTTATTTATGGAGACATATGGTTTATCAAGAACAGATTGCTACCCAAGAACAACTGTTGTAGAGAATAAACAACACTGCAGAAAGTATTCGACAAGGAGGTCATCTTCAAGCATGTATCTAATCTTGGATTCGACGTGCTAGACTATGTGTTCAAGCTGAAGGTAGTAATTTTGACCAAAATTTATATAATTATTGTTCTTTGTTTACCATTTCTTACTAAGACCAAAACACAGTATCTTGCAAAAAAGAACATAGCAATCCGTAAGAACAAAAGTGTCAGACTAACCAAACTTGTGATTATAGAAATAGAGCATTTCTAATACCAAAATAAAAAGAGAATCTGCCACTTTCAATCAACAGAAGAAAGTATAGCAACTTTTAAGATTAAAACATTACATAAGAAAAACAAAGAAATTAATTATAGATAATTAGCCATTATTTCTAAAACGTAAACATAATCATATTTATAGAAATTGTATTTAACAAAATATCTACGTATTAATGTTGTTTTCTCTTTGTTTATTTTAGATTTTTAAATAAATACGCTTTCTTTTTAATTCTTCTATTTTATAAATGAATTTGTTTAACTATTCTTTCCTAATTAGTTAAATTACCTAAAAGTATAGTAACATTCGATGGTGTTTCCCTTTAATTCAAATGTTTTTTGTAGTGAAATAAAAAGTGAAAGCGAAAAACAATAACGAACAATTATAATAAAAATTGCACAATCAGATAAGACCAAATTAATTTCTTCTTATGTTTTATTTATTGATATTGCATCAGGCTAATTTTAACAACAGTTTCTTGCATGCAGTTTCTATGGATCTTTCATATAACAAAATTTACAAAACTTTAATAACCAAAACCTAACGGGGATTTAATATTTCAATTAAACTAGTTAGTTATACTGGTTAGACTGGGTCAACAGAAAATTATTGTAATTATTAGTATTTATGTACGTGCCAAGCACCTTCCGTTTGTTTAGTGGCATACTGTTCCGTCTATCCTTATATAAATAACCGTCACGCGTAAACTACACGATAACTATTAATTACTTTTTATCATTTTCACTCGTCGATAAAGACTGCTTACAACAAATTATTTATTTAATAATTATGCGCTTAGTTACTTTCAACATTATTAAAATTATAAAATAAACTTTCCGGAATGTTCAACCACCAAAGAGAAGTTTTTAAAAATAATTAATTACAAGTAAATAATTTAACTGCAACGAGTTACAGTCTCATCGCGGTACAACAAACCACGTGGGTTCTGTAAGATAGAGACACAAGCTGAGAATCTCGTTTGTTAGAACGAGATGGATATAGATCAATAACCGAGCTCTACTAAGATATCGGATCAAATATCCGACCTCCCCAAATCTATTATTTCACTCGCACTTTAAACATGACCATAACCGATTTCTGTTTGTACTGATTATGTGAAATTTCTACAATTTTAAATAATTCTGGAAAGGTTAACATTATGCAAAATATTTGAAGCACACTGTACATAAATTTAAATACGTCAATTATGTACCATTTACATACTTAACTACATTAAATCAACAGACTGGACGCACAAATATTAAAAAAGTGATACTTAACAGTTTATTTATATAATTGTGTATATATTTTTTCCACACAAAATGTTGCATATAAAAAATATTAATTGCATAAATTTAATCTATTGTTTCATTTCATTATTGCTAATAAGTAATAATCAGGTTTATGTTAGACGGCCTTGTAGAGTAAAAAATGTTAAATAAAATAGGTAGACGTCAAATGACAGCAGACTTTTACTACAGTTTTTTAGAGATGTTAAAAGAGAATTTCTTAAGTAATCTTACCGTAATGTTTTTGTCGCAAAAACGTATCTACCATTTAAGTCATATGCAAATATTGCACCCAATAAAGCAAACAAATCAGGTGAAATTTCATACACCTGTATTAGAATATCTTAAACTCACCTCGATTTCGAAATCCGGTCTTGTTCACATACTGAGCAAAAATCGGTGTTGCTGCCTTTCATAAATACACCTTTAACACAATTAACATTAATTCGCATTCATATTTATGTTAAGAAAACAGCTAATTCCGGTGTTTTACCAAAAATATTTCACATACTTAATCCACCCGCGCTGAAAAACAGTCCATTTTCGCGATTCTGTCTGCACTAGATACAGGAGGAGATAAATTCTGTACCATTATCAAATAAAAGCACAAAACGGAATACAGATAAAGATAGATTTAATACTAATTAATATATCAAAGCGAAATAGGTATCTCGACGTGACAAGTCGCAGTATTGACTCCCACGAAGTGAAACGAAAGGATTTTGGATTATTGCCATCCTTGTTGGATACATGTTACATGTTTGGGTATAAAAGAGTGCAGAAGATTAGTGATAACAAGGTATTTCCATGTTTCGGTATTTTTAGCTAATCTTACCTCAGCGCCCTCTCGCTACCAATAGCGGCACAACGTTCTACATGTTTAAAGATGACTGTTGTATTACTACTATATTACTAGAAAAGCTTTTCAGTTTGAATTACAATAAACATTTTATTTTCTGTATACTGTTTTTTCTTTTTATCCACCTTGCATAAAAATTTTCATAACTTATTACTGTTTTCTTCTTTAAAGAATTACAAATTTCTTCTTAGGAAATAAATGTAGTATTCGATACAACTGGAGATAAGTTAAAAATTGACCCCAGAGACGCTCATGTCTGTTTTGGATATGTCTTCAGAAGAATCTATTACGAGTTCAAATGTACAACAACTCTTAGACAGGAAGTACAACAAAAGAGAAACGTTATGAACTAAAAGCTTGAAGAACAAGATTACTAGCAGTATAGTAGAAAATGTTATATGGGCAGTTAAAGAATTGCTTTGGTACTGTGCTATGTGTCTAATAAGATATGTGACCAATCTCAGTATCAAAAGCTGAGGCAAGTTTTTTCTTAATGGCCCTTGATAAAGTTTCAAACATTTCTAAATTCTAAATAATATATCCAAACTAGTCTTTGTTCTTATTTAACAAGAATTTAAATCTCTATCTGAGTTTACTACAAATCATTGTGATGATGATAAACCAAGACACTAACTTGTTAGGCAGATCCCGCAGACGCTCACTGCATAAAGCGTATATAAGATGGAATCCAAGAAAAAACACTTTAAAGAAAGAGAAGTAAGTTATTGTACCCTAAAGAGTAAAAGCCAGGAAAGTAGTTTTTCACAACTGCGCTAAATTCTCAAAATAAGGTGCGACAGAGGCGATCAGTACCTACTATGCTTTGCAGGTTTACGCACGAATATACGTCTCGCAATGTCGATACCTAATTTAAAGTGCGAGGCTGACCTATCCTGTTTTTAGGTAAGCTTAAAAAAGCCTCAGTTGAGCAAGTCTATCCTGCATGGGATTTTTTGTGATTTACTTACCTCACGAGCGCACATGTGGTTTTACAGTGTTCTGTTGTCCAGATATTCTGAGACAAAAATGTTTGATAAAAACCGATACGCCTGTAGTTTGCAGGTCGAATGCAAACCGGTCATCATATGCAGCTTATTTGTAATGACACCTACAAATTTCTTGTTTTTGCAAAGAAACATGCCATATACCAAGTCAAGGGGCACTTGTAAGTTAAGTAGGTCTACCTGCCATCTATCTTTTATTAAATGTTCTATAAATATAAACGTAAAGATAAAAACATCCAAAGGAATTTAGTTACAGTTTTCGAATGGAGAAGAAAATTTAGAAAATTGTAAGTTTTGATAACCATCTGTCATCTCGTAAAACAGATTTCATCACTTTTTTAGGAGGGGTGCAGAATTCCTGCTTATACGTCATTTAAATAATCTGAGATTCCAAGTTTGATAAGCTTACTCTCATGCTTTGAAAAACTGATAACAAGGTAATAGCTGAGAAGATATTTCTAGCAGGTTACAGTAGCTTTTTAAGTGAAATGCAGAACAAAATCAGCACTTATTCGAAATGTGAGAATAATCCACAAAGACCATTATTAAAAAAATAAATTAAAGCTGAGCGAAAATAGATGAGAAAAAGGGATAGAGAAAAGGCCTACCCCGAGCGAAATCGATGCAATGTGATCTGAAGAAAAACATGGCGAACAGGACAAATAAAATTGAAAGAAAGTATAATTAAATTTGCACAACTGTCTTCCGTGTGTTATAGGAGCAATTCAGATAAAAACTGGTCCAAAAAGAACTACAATCTTTATGGGCAACAAAAAAACAAATACTTCCGCGACGAAATCGGAACATTTCAGGGAAAAAGAGAACAGAAGAAAGATTTGGTTAGAAAAAGAAAACGTTTGAAGCGTGGTTCCTAGGGCAAAAAGTAATGGAATACATATCCTTTATGCCTGTACCTAATTAACTTTCAAAGGGTGTAAAATAACTAAGAATGTTTGTGAATTTTCATAGTTTTCTTGACTTGTTCAGTTTCTTTCTTACTGATGATCAGCAAAACTCCAAAATATAAGGTGATACGTCATAGTACGTAAAAATTATCAGTAGATAAAATATACTACTCGTAAGTTACAAAAGCGAAAACACATTCGCGTTTCATTCTCCCTGCTAGCTAAATCAAAAAAGCTTTCGCTTTTCTTTCATTTTCAGATATTATGTAAGTACCTTAAAAGTAGGCCCAAGGAATGCCCTCGAATTAGAACTCTTACTAATGTTGCAACGTTATTGAAGAATAGAGCCGTCGTTCTTTAAGCTTTTTGCAGTTGTTTGACATCCTTATTTGTTTTAGCTAATATGTTATTCTTAATACTGACACTTACGATTTCTTGAGAAAGTAGTGCCGTTAAATAGTCATGGATGACGTCATATAATAGCCAGAAAAAAAGAGTAGTTACAACAGTGAAGAGTCGTATCTGAATTCGTACATTCTGTCTGTCTGTTTCCGTAACTTTAGAGGACATTTATTGTATATGAAATCAACTTAGAATCTTCTTCTGATTACAGATACACACTCGAATACTTTTCGAGATAATAGAGACCGAACATGGCGATTTTTCGACATAGCGATACTATAGTATATGATATCGACTCAGTTTTTAACGCTGAATACGAGTATGAAATTTTAATTTTCGAGTAGTTCTCGAGATATTCAATTTTTTATACCTCGAGTTGTTCTCGAGATATTCGATTTTTTTAAATTTCGTCATGATTGCATTTTCACTGGTTCTCACTTAAATCTACCTAAAACTTTGTAACTAAAAACCGGTGGTAAACATTTTTTTACCGTACAGTCCACCGAAAAGTGAAAAATGTAACGTTAAGGTAGGTGTTGTCGCTTTTGAGAAAAGCTAATACATTTTACTACATGGAAAAAATATTGGTATCAAGTTATAACGCATTCCAATAATAAATTCGATCTTTTTCCTTTTTTTAATGTGTATGAACGGCATGGTAGAGGTATTGAATAATCTTAGTGTGCTTGCAGTGAATATCAAATTTTGAAATGCAACACAAAATTGTCACCTTATGACTTATAAAAGTTAATAAAACATGGAAGGCTGCAAATCAGTAATAGCATCAGCAGAAGAGCAAGAAAAGCAGGAATTATGGAAAAATCGACCAATATATTCTGCTCCAGTTCGAATAGCAAACTGGAACGAAGATCTTTTTCTTGAAGAAGAACAGTTTAGAGTAGCAAATTATAAACGTGATCATTGTATGCTTCTAGTTCAAAAGACACGTAAAATGTTTAAGAATCTTTTAACTCCCGTTACTTTGGCAGACGAATCTCCATTTATAATGTACGGTCTAACATACCAACTAAAAGCATGTGATTTACCAAATAAATTGGTTCCAGAAACTGGATACAAGGCAACATACGGTTTATATTTATCAGGATTAATGAACGAGAAAGATATCGAACTTGCCACACATTTTATTCACGGTTGTGGTTTAACTGCTTCTCCTGACAGACCACCATGCGTTAGGAATACTTTCAAATTCGTGGGGTGTGATGGTCAAACAGATGGTCAATCAATTTATTACGGAGATGACGTTTACATACGCATTTATGAGTCAGGAACCGATGGACATCTTTTTGTTCAATGTGAAAATTCAACATTTGATGATTTTGGGGGTCATCTAAAACTGCGTCTAACGCAAAGTCCAGATTTTTATTGCAGATTTAAGATGTTTCATTGGGATCCTCAACTACGCGAAGAAACAAAAGGTTCAGGTTTTGCGCCTAATACAAGAATAATAATCCAACACACAGCATCAGGGCAAAATTTAGCTGCAGAATATTCGCAATGGATACCTACCTTTTTTGGCGCAGAATGCGTTGTTTCTTGTCACACTTTTAGAGATAGTCATAAGATGGAAACAGCTGAAAACATGTGGAAGGTTGTAAGCGATATGAAACCTGACTTGAATTTGTACTGTCGGGCAGCAAAAGGCGAAGAAATTCCAGTAGATTTACTAAATTGAACACACAATGGTGCTCGTGGTGTTTTACTTTTAGCAAAACATTATTAGCATGGCATTTCTTGTTTAAACAATTGCATTGTATAACCAGATTTACTTTAGAAGAATCACTGTAAATTTTATTATGAAAGGTTTTATATTTTTTATAATAAATTGTAATGTTTTAATGTGTTTGATAAATAAATACTACTTTAGACGCATTCTTAATGCTAACCAAAGTATTTAGTTAATAGTATCAATATGTATTTGAGGTAAAGTTGTACCATGCGATCAAAAATAATCTAAATTAAATTTGGGCACTACTAGTAGTTCAGTAGCAGCATAGGTTTGCCCCGCAAAAGGTAGAATAGTTCTGATTTTTAAAAATGTTTTAGATCAAAAATCAAATTGATATAAAATGGAACAAGTCTTAAAAAGCCGGATCCCTTGTAGTTCTCATAAGAGGAGCCCAATTATTTCTAGGTTTCCATCTCCACTCCAGAGGAGTTTTTTTAATCCCATACAATGCCTACACTCGATTTTAACTGACTTTTTTGCAAAATGTTGGTAGTACACCGTATCCAAAGTATTGATTTTGATACCATCGCCACACAAACGACAAAATAGCGTTGTCCTGACTCGGTGATGTCCTGTGCATTGGATTTGAATACTCTAACAAGTTCGTTTAAGTGCAGGTGCTTCTGAATAATGCCACAGAATCTAGCTTTTCCTTGGTTAAACAGAACCAACATCGTGCACTATTAGCATTAGCACCATCTGATAAAGACATTTACCTTCAGAAAAACGACAGATGAATTGTACTCTGCTAAATCATTCAAGTATGACAAAAAGTTGAAATACAACATAGGCTCTTTTCAATCAAAGGAAAACCAAATTTTGTGTCATTGTTTACAAACACCCACACTTAAACTAACTTGCTAAAGTTTATTAGAGTTACCAAATTATCTCCCCCCCCTCCAAGAAAAAAGAAAGTCTAATGAAGTTAGATTGGGACTTCCCGGGTGTCAGGTAAGAAGTCCACTTCGCTTAATTCATCGTCCAGGAAATTTCACATACTTTGTTAGCAAAGTGTGGTAGCACACCATACTGTGGGAATGTGATTTGAGATGCCTCATTTTCAATTTCTTCAAGATGTGGAAACAGAACGCTAAAGTATATCTAGGTAGCTATTAGCATTGATGGTTGATTTTAGAATTACCATTTGTAAGTTCCAACAGGGAATGGATACACGTCCATATAGCACACGGACATCCTATCGATGTCCATTGGACGTCCAGATTTCGGCGGACGGATATCCAGTGGACGCCCGTTTGTCACAACTTTGAACATCCTACGGACATCCGTTACTAGACGTAATTTGTACATTTTTTGTACGTAATTTGGACATAATTTGGACAATTTTTGGACATAATTCGGACGATTCTTGGACATACATAATTCGGACGATGTTTGAACATAATCTGGACGACCTTTGGGCATAATTTGGACGATTTTTGGATGACAAATGGATGTCCAGTGGACGCCCACCAACGGTCGTCCAGTGGACGTCCAATGGATGTCCAATTTACGTCTATGGACGTCGGGACAAAATGTGGATGAAAAATGGACGTCCGGTGCTATATGGGTGATTGTCAAATTTTTTTCGCTGTTACATTGGATGTCCTAAGTCTGCCTGGTGTCTTAGACATTTCCAGTTTCTCTAAAATGTTTAAATCACATACAATATTGTTTTCATTATTCACATGTCCAAAGATCAAATAGTTCTGAATTTGGTCATTCACAAAATGAAAGCATGTCGAAAGTTACTGTTTACGAACTTTTGAGATTAATTTGAAATGACATCTACATTTGAAATTGAAATGACATCTACAATTGAAATTGAAATGATCATT